>VWZN01005596.1:28028-38605 GCA_013396955.1 Regulus satrapa | reverse complement strand
TGATAAAAAAAAAAAAAAAATCCTCCTGTTGGTTTGTCTTTACTATGTATTGCTTTAATGATTCTTGGTAGGCTTCCTATGCATTGATTAATATAAATAAATAAAATATCAGTATTTATGGTAAGAAGAAATACACATGCGTATATTTCCTGTATATTAGTAATCTGACTCTTTTGTTCCCTTTCTCCCTCTAAATGCAACTACAAAATTGCATCACAAAATTGATTTTGCTCCTTTCCAATGCAGAACTACAGTGAAACAAAAACGCCCAAACTCTACAATTAATGGGAATCCTAATTGCTTCTTATAGGTGAGAAGCTTTTGGAAGGAAAAATTAATTTTTTTCTTTTTGTCTGTGCAACATGAACACTATATATCATAAATCTAATAACTGATCTTGCTACATGTAACTCAAACAAATAATTATTTGTGAAAAAAAAAAGAAAAATAAGATATCTAAAAAAAAGAGCAGCAAGACACAATATCTCATCAACCAAAATGAAAAATTTCATTTATGTAATCACACACTCTTATTATATTTGCGATATACCAAAGTGCATCAGTTCATCTAATGTAAGACAGGGGGAAGTGAGATAAAAAAAAGCTGATGAAAGAAAAAAAGTTATTCACTTAATTCCCTTGCCAGACAAGTTTTCAAGATGCTGTCGTATGCTGTGAGAATAACCAGAGTGCAAAGCCAGCTCTAGGAGGGGTGGAAGTGGATACCTCCATGATGACTTGTTTCCTGAGGACACTACAGGAGCTACTGCCTCATCCAGAATAAATTTTCTGGAAGACTGCATGTTAGATCATAATCATGACCAAAAGGCTTTCTCAGCTGGCTGATAGGTAGTTATCTTTGCAGATCCCTGTATCAGGACATAGTACTCCTTTTGCAGGTGCTTATATCATTATTGAAAGTTCTGATGAATTTGTGACTTTTGTGTTGGGGTACCTGTTGTCCTCAGAGTTCCAAAATAACCAACAATGGCTTCGAATACAAGCAACACTATCTCTGTCTGCTACTTCCACCTAGGGTTCTCTGTTTTTAAGTATCCAAGTGCTGACTTGACCTTAAAAATATCTGCTTTAACATATAATCTGTTATATAATAGCTACATTACTCAGAGTGTTAGAGAAAGGTAGGAAGGAAGAAAGTAAGGAAATAGAGACAAACATTTACTAGAAAATCCCAGTTAATGAATGTTTGGAATCAGACTTCAAGAATTCAAACTAAAAATACAACTTCTTTCTGTAGTACTAAAAAAGTCAATCAGTAGGTCTGGTTGCAAAATGAAGTTTCTTTTTCACAGGAATTTTCACATTTCAAAATGCACTTGTCTTTAAAATGTGTGAATTGCTGCAATCTCAAATTATTTTCTGCTGTAGAAAGCTGCAACATTTTTTCTTCAGTAACTTCAAATAATCTTATTACAAATAATTTCTTTGATAAAGCCAAAATGTTTTATTTATGAAAAGCATAACATTACCATTTGAAATTGGTATAACAGTGTTTAAAACTCTACTTTGATTTTGATCTACTCAAAATCATCTAGTGGGTCACAAAATAAATTTTTTAATGAACAGCACCCTCAAAAATATTTAGAGCCCCATTTAACAGACACTGCATATGCAGCAATCAATGAAGGGAGATACAATAGCATATATCCACAATTTTAGTTATGAATTGCATGTTTCAGATACCCCTCCATGGCAATACTCGCAATCCAGCGGAGCTAGCAATATAAATCATAGGGCATAATGTAATGGAAAGGTAACTTGATAGAAAAACACCCTGCAATTTTAGCAAACAGCATGTGCACAGTGTTGGTTTACAGCATAGAGGGTGCTCAGTAAAAGCTGATTAGCTTCTACACAAGCTACAGATGCCTACTGAGTTTGACATGACATTTCCCTAGAGCCACAAGTGCTGCTTTAGAGGACTTTGGCAACAAGCAATAGCCAATCTTAGCTGTCATATTATGCACTGGTATGGTCTGGGCCAGTTGACCAGCAACTGAGCACTTAGACTTGGTTTAAGTACTGAATCTTGCCAAATGTTTCCTAGAGGAGCGCGTGGGAGGATTGTCCCATTGGCTGTTGTATCCAAACTCTCATCTGCTTGGCAATTCCTGTGGTGAGCTCTCACATGTCTCAAAAGTTTTTCTCAAATTCTCTAGTTATGCTAACTTATCAGGCACTGCTGAAATTGTCACAACAGTAAACAAGAAGGGACAGGCTGTTAATGAAACTCAGCAAAGGAGCTGCATCTCCCTACAGTCACTGTGATGAGGCTATAGGGGATGCAGTGGAGGACTGTGATGTTCGTTCACAGTATGATATCCTCTACTGGCAGTCAATAAGAGAAATGGAAAGAATATTTTAACAAGTTTCAGTGTGAAGATTTTATCCTCCCAAGGGCTTCTAGGCTTCCTCGCCTGGGCTGAAGTAGCATGTGATGATGATGTTCTGGCTGAAACCT
The DNA here is from genome assembly GCA_013396955.1 of Regulus satrapa. Lineage (NCBI taxonomy): Eukaryota > Metazoa > Chordata > Aves > Passeriformes > Regulidae > Regulus > Regulus satrapa. Next base: position 36,123 of record VWZN01005596.1, on the reverse strand, counting down.
TTGCATGAAAGGTGACACAGAAAAGAGAGTTCATTCTACTCAGTAGTATGATTGTGGTATCCACCCTGAAGCTGTGGATTCAAAATCCTTTAAGCAACATAAGAACTTAATCTCACTTGCACAACATGGGTAACTTCACCGAGATTCCATCATCCTTCGTTGTTCTGTCAGTATTTTTTAGGGACTCTAATCTTTTAAATATGTTAGAGGGTTGAAACAGATGCTGCAAAGCACTGAGAAACTTCTGGAATGGGAAAAAGAAGGAAGTTAGTGTTCTTGGGCAACCTTGAAATACAGCAGCTGGGGGCACAATGGCTGCAAAGGCCATTTGGGATCAACTGGGTTTTAAACAGAGATCCTAAAGGAATAGCTATTGGATTTAAAGGTATAAAATAGCAGTTAAAGACTTCAGAGTTATTGAAATACCTCTGTGGACCTCTCTCCTACTCGCTCTGTCATTCTTTCTTGTTCACATGTGTTCTTGTGACTAGATTTAAATATCAGTATTTTCCACTAAAGAGATCACAGTATTCACACTTTTGAGGATACTTGCCTGTCTTTTGTCCATAATGTCTGTGCTACTCAGTCACAGTTTAAGTGAAGCTGTAATACTTCAAAAGATGCCACCAATAGTAGATTTCTGTTCCTATGCCACCCTGAAAAATCAGGCATTTGCTCTACATTGACTGTCAATACTGATTTCAACTTCATTCACTTTAACACTGACTTTTCAATGTATTTCTGAATAAATTGTTCATTGGGAACAAAAAAAAAGAAAAAAAAAGAAAAAAAGGAAAATAAAAGGAAAACACTTGCTGAAATTCGCAGGTGTGCTCATCCATTTTCAATGCTAGTTATAAAATTTAGAATTACAGTTATTCTTGCCTGCAAACCTTGTTTGGAATTGTTAACAAGAGTTTGTAACCAGCTTTAGTGCTTGAAGTATGTAATAAAAACAACTGGAAATCTTCATACTCAGATTTGAGTAAAGCCAGGCCTTGATGGCTACAATCAGAATTGTGTGTTTAATCTGAATATGCTTCAGGTCACTGCTCAAAGTTGCCCTTTATAAGAATACCACTTCCCGTTTCCCTTTCTAATAGCTATAGAATTTTTTTCTAGTGTCTGAACACATATGATCTCTAAGGCAGCTTCTGAGTAAATAACCTTTTCTATATCAGTTTCTCTGCCCAATTTAGTTCTTCAGTGAACTCCATAATTTTATGCAGATTTTGTTAATGGTTCTTTGTCTGAAAATATCCTCTTTTCCCCTCAAAAGCTTTCCAGTTCTATTTTGCTTCACTTTGGATTTCAAGAAAGTAATTTGTAGAATGATTTGCATTTTGTAGGATTGGTCTTGACACACCTTTCTGATAGATTTTTCCTCAGACAAGAAAGTTCTTATGGAAATGACACTTGGCTTTATGCACTTTCCATTTCTTATCCCTGACAGTCTCTTCGACTCATACAAGCCGGCACGTTCTCAATCTGTGGCGCCCAACTGAGATTATCATCTTTGTACAACTTGTTAATGCCAGTGACATTTAGAAGTCTCTGCACTGAGCTGTGAAATAATTCAGATGCGGAAAGAATCCCCCAAAAGGCATTTGAAAAGAGTGCCTGCAGACAAAAAAAAATTTAAACATCCACTATCATGAACCCTCCCATTTAAGAGGATTTTGCCGAACAGATCCGAAGATCCCCAAATAAGAGTAGGGAAAATGGCCAGCTCTCTTGGGATGGATGGTCTAGTTAAGATGACATAATATTCCAGTATGATGTTCATTCTTAATTCCAGATACTTTATCCTTGATCACAGAAACTAAATTTCACCCCTCCTGTCCCATTCCCTTTAAAAACTGTGTGTTTATTATGTGATTTTTTCAGTTTTCTACCTACTGCTCTTGATGTGATGTACTGCCTCTTATTCTTTGGTCTTATTCTATCTAGGTGGTTCTCTAAAAGCTGTCCATTTGTTGTAAACTAGGCTTTGCTCTATTAAAAGAAAGGAGGCTTTAATTCTGTCCCACTTTACCTCTTTTAAGACATTCAAGTGGTGAAAAGGCAGAAGAGATTCGTAGAATATGGAAGACATTTCCTTAAGAAAAGGCTACTTAACTTGAAGTATTTTTAAAATTGGGGGTNCGAAACCCTGTGAATCTGCCTTGGAGTTTTCTGAGGGTTTGTTTTGTGCTTTGCTTGGTTTTGGGGTTTTTTTAGGGTTTGGGTTTTTTTTTTTTTTCCCCATCACTGGGGTGTTTAGTCCTAAGGGAGAACCTACTTTTGGAAATTCAGCTTTTAACCTTAAGCCTGGACATAAAATCACAACCTGCATTCACTGAGCACTAAATTTTGAAGATGGTATAACAATGTTTGAAATGGGACAGTGATAATTTCATTCCACAGTGATCTCAAATGTAACAGAAAATATATATTGACAAGAGTACAAAACACTTTAAAATTTTGTAGCTGTTTTCTTGTCGAATGTAAAGTGCTACTCTAGGTATTTTATCACCCTAAATAGTGGGTGTGTGATGACCGTAGATGCCCTCCCAACCTAGAGGTATTTCAGAGTACTTACCTTATATCTCCTCTAGTTGTTGTGTAGTTTTAGGGTTATACTCAGCACCATTTGTGACCACAAAGTATAGACAATATTAAATAACATAATGCTTGAAAATCTGCCTTTTCCATTCTTGCAACATACACAACATGAATGTTAGGCCCATTGCAAAGGATTTTCTCTTGTTTGATGACTGAAAGACTGGTATTTTTCCTGAAAGAGCATTATACCATTTGATACTGTCTACCCCAAATAAACCTTGAATTTTCTTGAGGTATATCTGCATTAGGCAATCAGATTTATCTGACTGCCACTAATTGCAGCTGTTACTGCTGAGTGAGGCAATACCATGCAGAACAAATACAAGCTTTGGTCCTGGAAACAATATACCCATAGTACAGCACTATGGCACTTTAAACAAGAAATCTTTCTCCTCTGCAGGGCTAATTAGTTCAGTTCAGGATTGCATTCCTGTGATCACAGTGTTTCATGTCATAGGGCTATCAAGTATTATGTGTTGGTCTCTATACTGTAAACATAAGCAGTCAATAACTAGGCTATTATTTATTAACAAGGTATAGAGAACTAAATTCAAGGACATTTCCTGTCAGGTTCAGCTCTATTTTTGAGTTTCCAATTGTTGCTTAGGCTGTGTTTCAGTGGGATGTTGGAGTGTGTCATGGGATAACCTCCCTGCTCTTGTTAAGTCCTGCTCTTCTTTCTGCTCTTACATGGGCAATGCTGCTGCTCATCTTCACTACTGTAAATGCTCAGTGGGTCCTCAGTGACCCAACTAATCTCATCAGTCCTTTGAAAACTATCCTGTCTTAATGCAGCAATGACATCAACAAGTATTTAACTTCTGGTAGGTCACCAAACTGAGTCAATCAGATGAGTGCCAGGTTATTGAAAAGGAGAGAGAAGGACCATGTATCTGTTACCTAGGGAGAAGAAAGGCAAAACCAGCAAGGGGTAACTGGGAACTTTTTAGAGGTAGCTGATAGATAAGGCAAATTTCTGGAGAAGCCATGACCTTATCAGATAAATTAAGTGAATCCCAGATTAAAAATGTCTATAATGGGGCAAAGTCTACATTGCAAAGGCCATGGCCCTATACTACTATTCTCACTCTTTTGTGGTAGGCAGAGGCAAATTCATCTTAGCAAAATACAACCAGCCCTTCTGGAATTCATAGCTCCTGAGTTATGAAGCTATCAGCCCTTTAGATGATCCATTAAAAAAAAATAGGCCTAAAAGTCACCCAGATTTTTAAAAAATTGACAAAAATTTCCATACTGTATGAGCAATTGAGAAGTAGCTACTCCTTGGGAAATCCTTTCCACCATAGAACCATAGAATTATTTAGATTGGAATACACCTCTAAGATCATCAAGTCCAACCATTAACCTGACACTGTCCGGTTCACCACTAAACCATGGACCACATTTACATGTCTTTGAACACTTCCAGGACAGTGATTCCCTTGACCAGTCAACCATAGCTTGATGATCTTCTCAGCAAATTATTTTTTCCTCATATCCAAACTAAAAGTCCCCTGATACAATTTGATATCATTTCCTCTTGTCCTATCACTTTTTTCATGGGAGAAAGACTGGCTGACATGGTGTCCTACCGTGGAGAGAAAAGGAAAGGGATGAGATGCACTGAGCATCCATGTCTGGAAATACAAGTATGGATAACTTTTCTAATATAGGAAGAATGAAAGGAGGGTCTTTTTGAGATAAGCTCTGAAGATTTGGGGAATTTATCAAAAGCTAACCCCTATACATTGAATGGTAGCCTTGTCTAAAAAAACCTATATTTTTATCCCTGACTGTGAGAAACTGTAGCATTTAGTGTATATAAATATTTGATGATTAACTTTGGTTAAGAGCTATGCTATCTCTGCTCATATCATAAATTCAAGCTCTGAAGCAATAGCTTGGACAAAACACCAAGGACTCAATTGTGCCTTGAAGGCACGGCACCACATTGGGGATAATGCAGAGGCACGTCACCTTGCCAGGATCTCCATGAGGAGCTGTGCCTCAGGCATGCACTCTGCCTCCTGCAGTTCCTGGGAGTGCAGCTAATGCACTCCATTTACATGGGCTCTAGCATGTACTCAAAAGGCAGGAGACTCTCCTGGCCTCAGAAGACCTGGAGCTTGAAATCCTTCAGCCTCATGGACCTGCCTCACTTTCTGTGAAACAGCTGCATTAGAAAAGGTCCTAGCAGCAATTTTGAAGGAGCCACCATGAAGTCAAAGAGTTGTCTCTCCTCTATACTGAGCATATTTGAGTGCTGTTTGAGGCAGCAACTCTTTAGAAATCCAGCTGGAGGACAGAAGAGGTGTCTCAAAAGCACATTTGCATTCTGTTGGGAGAGGTTAACCACTCTGTACCTCATGTGACAGCTACCCTGTCTAGTGTTGATGATGTGCTTAAAGATTGCACTGGTCTGCACGGTGCCCCAGGAGTCAGCTCAGGTGCAGCAAAAAGGTTGATGGAAATATTGTCCACCAAGAAGAGTACAAGGACTGTGATTAAATCTGTTCCTCACCAGGAAAGTGGTTAGCAGAGATGTCAATGGTCTTCTGTTCTGCAGGCCTGAACACAGTCTCACTCTACATCTCCAAAAATAGCTTGCAATATTCATAAACTTGACATTATACAGAGGAGACTTGACTTTAAAATTATTTTTTAAGGTAACAAAGGTTTGCATGCAAGGGAAATTTAATAATTTTTGTAATAAAATAAGATACAGGCAAATGTAAGAAATAATATGCCTGATGGGTAAAATTTGAACTCATTATTTGCTAGCTGTTTAAAATGTGCTAAGGATGTTAGACATTCCATTTTTGTTGATATCTGTTGATATCTATTGATATTGTGCCTCCTCTAAGTCCTTGTTCTGTGAACTCTTCATATATGCACAGAATCCATATATGCTGCTGCAAATTTGTGTGTCTGCAAGAGTGATCTGGTTGTGGGTGTGAGACTCTGGTGGATTATAGTGGTTACATTATCCTGCCAGGTAATTGCGTGGCTCATTCTTAAATCTATTTTCCCCTAGGCTATCTATTCTTCTGTTTATTATCCTCATTTCTAGAAAGTGACTGATGACTGAGTTGAACTTATGGTAACAACCTAAACCCTTTCCTTTTCCACAGAATGCTACAGAGAACAGATTATTTATTCCCTTTAAGATCATTTTACTTTTAAAAAATTACCGAGAATATCAGCCTACCCCCCTCTCAAGACTTCTCTAGTCTGAACAACCTGATTATGCCAATCTTCTCCTGCAGTCCCTGTTTTCTGGTACTCTGTAGTGCTTTGAGCTCCTTTGAGATGTTGTGCATTTTCACTGACTTGTACTGACCACCATAAGGCAGCTGAAAAGCCACCAATGATAAATAACTGGGTTGACTTGGGCTGTTCATATTCTATCATCACACTCCTCTTTATTAGGCAATTCATTATATCTACCACACCAAATCCTGGTAGATTAGATATCCTATATATAAGGCTGTAGAAAGAACAACGCTTTTAAATAGCAACCCAACTAATACTGGAAGACTCACTGAAAATCTGATGATGGAGTAAAAGTTTGGGTGGAAGGGATCACAGGCTCATCATCCTGAGAACAGGAAGGAGAATGATAAATAGAGTAGGCATAATGGACTTCAGAAAAGCACTCTTCAACAGCTGCAGGAACTGGTAAGTAGGGTCCCTTGGGAAGACAATATAAAGGATAAAGGAATTCAGAAGACCTGGCAGTTATTGAAAGAGACTGTATTAAAGGCACAAAGCAAAGTATTCTGATGTGAAGGTGAGCTTGGAAGAGACAATGCGGCTGAATCAGGAACTCTTTAAGGGGTAAAGAATGGGAAAAAAGGAGATATATTAAAAGTGGAAACAAGGACAGCTGAATAAGGATGTGCATGGAGGATAATAGCACAAGCATGTAGGGATGAACTCAGAAGGGCTAAAATGCAAAATGACTTACAACTAGCAAGGGAGATGAAAGGCAGGCAGACACAGTTCTAGAAATACATTAGGGAGGGAATAGACAGGAAGGCAACAAAAAGAATAATATCAGTACTGAAGAGGGAAGGGAAGGGAAGGGAAGGGAAGGGAAATAACAGAAGACACAGAGAAAGGACACTACAATCTTTTTTCCTGTTTTCAAATTAACAAAAGTAAATGAAGAAGTGTTAGAATAAAATGATAAAATGCACCCTCAAATTCATAGGATTTTAGCTGAAAAACTTGCAGAGATACCACTTTTAGGAGTTCATGGAAGCTTAATGAAGACTAGAAGAAGGGCACTTGGGCTAAGTCTGTAGCAAGTACTGCAGCACAGCAGAGGTGCTACGGAGAGGCAGAGTTGGTATGAAGACCTTAAATCCACAGAGTGCCTTTCTCCAAAGTGACTTTCATTTGGTCCCATGCAGCATATTTACTGGGCTTTTGATGGGTGTCTTCCAGTTTAGTTTAATGCAGGGGTAACTCATGAGACTGAGTGTGGACTAAATCATAAGGGCTATTGAGAGATTTATTTCGGAGGCATGTATTTTTTTTTGAATTGAAATAGTCATGTTGGTGTAGCCATTTAGGACTAAATTAGGGGAAAATGAGGGAACTAGAGATAAATGTGCCTGTTTTCGAAAGCAAGTAATTCTAACCTCAATTTTAATTGAAAAATATATATAAAAAAAAGTTAGTGTTTGATGTAACAAAAGGTTGCAAATATGTGACAATTTAACTTTGGATCAGTCTGAACATTCTCATGTAAGATTTTCATGAGCAAATCAGAAAAACAACTTTTAAATTTGTGTATGACAGGTGGAACACTTTGCTGAAGATAATATATGACTTGTACTGTGAAGAGAACATTTGAAAGTAGATTCTGAAGAAGTATGTGCTGAGCAGGATATGATTAATGACTTGGGTTATGGAAGTGAAATTACATTTGTATGTCTTTCTCATGACAGTAAACTTAGGACTTTTGATAGAGAGAAGAGAAACAGGATCTAATTGCAATAGAATTCAAAATTCTCTTCCTATATTCCTAAAGACATATTTGGACCCAAATCAACATGATACATTTGACTAAGAATGTCCAGAAAAAATAAAGAAAAAGTTAAAGAGCACACAAGCAAGATGGGGAATATCAAGTTAGGCAGTAGCACTGCAGAAACAAAGCAGGAGTAGCAATCATCTCTGGCGAAAAAGAGGCAAATGTCATTCTGAGATGTGTTTCTATCCATTTCTGGATGGAAGTGTCACATATAAGATAGGGAGGTCACCATTTTGCATTGCATGTGAGTCCTCAGAGGAAGTCTGTTCTTAGTTTTGGGCTGCACACTTGAGCAAAGATGTTGACAAAATCCAAGAGTCCAGCTGAGCACAAGAATGATATGACATTTCAGGAATTTAAGATCTAAAGAAAGGTTGCATAAATCCAAAATGTTTAGGTAAAAAAAAAAAAAAAAAAAAAAAAAAAAAAAAAAGGAAGAAAAAAAAAGAA
>VWZN01005596.1:5796-20745 GCA_013396955.1 Regulus satrapa | reverse complement strand
GTCCTGAATGTGGGGGGGACCATACGGTGCAGCATCTCCTTGCTGAGGCTTGACAAAGAAACATGTGACCACTGGTGGAACAGGAGCCATGGGGAACTACCACAGGTAAGTCTGAGAATGGCCCAAGGCACTTGACTAAATCTCTTCACTGGCACTTCTCAGATCTTCTCAAATCTGAGATTGATAAAAGGTGAGAAATGAGATTTACTATGGCTTGGAAAGATGGTCTGGGTTTCACACTTTGCAAAGGTTGAGTTTAGCACTAATCCAGTGCTTACTGAAACCACAAACTGTAATAGTGTCTGATATTGAACCATGGCTAAAAAAGAATTCAGAAGAGTTCTGCTTGTTCAGAAAATAGATTTGGACATTGACAATGGGTGGCTGCGAGTTCAGTCTTCATATTGTTCAAAGCTACCTTTTTTGCTTATTACTTTGTCAAAATGTAATCATGTATCATGGCATCCCTGTGACAAACTGCTTGAAATCTGTGCTACTATAGCTAACATACACACCAAAAAATGTGTCTCTGTTTTCAGCTTTGCACAGAATTTTGGATGCTGTTTTTCAAAATGGATTAAACTTTTTGCTTCTTAAATGAAGGAAAAATCACATCACCCTGGCTTCTCTCAGTGACAGAGAATTACTAAAATTCTTGTTGCTAAAAATGAGAATTCTGATTGTTGAGTCAAGTAAAATGTGGTCAGATTTATAGTCTATGAAACTAGTGAGAACTGCTTAGCAAAATTTCTTTTCAAAATTAATGCAGTTTCAAAAATTTTTTTTTCTGTTCAGTTCTGCTGGCAATCTTATGTTGCTTGGGTAGATCCAGATGAGCACACCAAGGATGAATCTTTGTAAAGAGATGGCACTCCAGATATTATCCCTGTGACTCTTTAGGCATTATTATCCTTGAGAACACCAGACTCAAGATTTAGATTATTGGACTGCTATGAGGGCTTTCTGCATCACAAACTCAGTGCATGTTCATGTGTAAAATGTATCTGCATTTTCTGTATCAAAAATTGCTGTTCTATAGTTTGCACAAAAAGGTTTTATTCTCACACTATCTTCTCAGGAGGTCTATTCCCCTGTGAAACAATAAGACATGATAAAGCTACAGTAGTATTCACAAGGAGTTGCAAGCACTGGAAAAAGGAAATAAATGTGAAAGAATGTAGAAGAGTAATATTGTATGTAAGCATGGTCCTGAGTAAGAGGGCTAAGGGGCTGGATGCTTGGTTGCTTGCAATTCCAGTTTGTGTTGTTGTCAAAGCACGGAGGTGTTGAAGAGGTGCTCTTTAGTCTGTGGTGGAAGGATGTGAAAACATAGTGAGAACAGGTCAAAGCAGGAGGATATGGCAGAATTGATCTTGGTAGTTTTAAAATATCTTATATGCTCTCAAATAACTGAGTGCCATCTCAGTTTGATTCAGGCATCTCTGTCAGAGTGACCAGTTAGACTTTGTTGACACAAACCCCCAAGGTCAGTTTAGATCCAGTTGCCTGCCTTTGTCAGGCAATTTGGATAGGACTATATGCAGATTTGGTTCCTTCTGTCCTACAACACTAGTGCAGCTGACTCTGAATCCTCAGGCATCTCAAGCCCTATCCAAACTATGCAACAGATAGTTCCATGTCATGCTATGAAAAAGTTAAATGGAAAATGGATTTAAAGCTCATAGGAAAGGTGTGGAATCCTCATATACTTTTTCCCAAATGAGGATTACCTTACACACTATAAGAGCCAGCATCTCTCCTGTTTTCTTAGGAATAAAAACTCTAACTAGGAACCTGTGCTCAGAGCTGGTTTCAGGATTATGAATGATTACAAACAGATGTGTGTATCCCTTCCAGTCTAAACATAAGCATTTAAGGTAAAAGAGAAGGTTGCCTCCTTCTCCATGACGTTTCTTGTTTAATGACCTCACTTTGTGGCCTGTTGTTTGTGTGCAGGCTTTTAGGCACATCTTCTTCCTGTGGACTGGATAAGCAGGAAGATTGCTTGAAGTTATAACTGAAATGCTAATCTTATACTGTGTTTGTGATTTCACCTTTGCTAAAGTTTGCTATTAAGCTATTTTGAATAATGTAAGTTTCATAAATTTTAGACTGCAAAAGTAGATTAGATGATAGACTTACTTTCCATTTTCATTGCCTGTATAAGTTACAGGAAACTAATTATAAACTCTGTGGAAAAGTGTCAGATGATGAACAGCATTCACCCTGTACACTTCTGAAAGCAGTGTGGAAACTCATATAAGTGCATCCCTGCTTCTTTTCTCCTGAACTCCTCCTCACAATTGTCAGAGGCAAAGTAGGAGGGTGTTTTGCCTGAAGTAAAGCAGACACTGTAAATATTTCTAATAGATCTGCAGAATTTTAAAACCATGAAGTGTCCAAAAATTGGTATAAAATAAACTGCCATACCTCTGGGATGTTGTTGTTGTAAGAAGTACAGCTGTAACCTTTTCAGTCTAAGTTCTTACACACGCACTCTCTACCACCTTACCTTTCAGAGAAGTATACCACACAGGGCTTTGATACCCTTTAATAGACTTGTCTTGTTGTGTTTTACCAAGTTAAAATCTCATTCTATTAATTTCAGTAGAAGTCTACTGCCAGTGATTTCTCAAGAAGTCACACAAAAATGTATTACATGGAACAGGAGGGATGGAACATTTTAAAGACATTTACTCAAAATTATTTTGGAACTGACTGTTTGAAATGCTTTGGAAAGATGTTGGACTATTGTTACATAGAGATTTTCTGGTTAAATGGGAAGTGATACTGGACAGCTGCTTTAACATGGTACTACAGAAAACATCTAGTTACAAAACAGGAATAATGGCCTACATCAAAGACAATAATGACATGTTTCCAACGTATAAGTAAGGTGCTTGAAGAGAAGTGTACTCAAGGCCTGCATGGTATTTCCATGAAGCCTTTCTCTACAGTGGAGAGCCCTTTAGCAATATGGCCACCAAGCTGATTAGAGGGTTGGAACAAATTTGGGTTTTTTCAGCCTGGAAGAGGCTTCAGGAAGATCAAATTGTGGCCTTCCAGTACCTGAAGGGAGCCAACAGGAAAGATGGAGAGGGACTTTTTTACAAGAGAATATAGTCACAGGATAAGGGGAAATGGATTAAAAACTAAAAGAGAGTAAGTTTAAATTGGGTATTTGAAAAAGATTCTTTATTGTGAGGGTGGTAAAGCACTGGAATGGGTTGCCCAGAGAAGCTGTGGGTGCCTTGTTCCTAGATGTGTTTAAGGCCAGGTTGGATGGGGCTCTGAGCAACTTGATCTAGGTGGGAGGTGTCCCTGCACACAGTGGTAGAGCTGAAACTAAATGATCTTTCAGGTTATTCCAATCCAGGCCATTCTATGACTCTATGATTCCATGTTTCCATTATTCCATGATTCTGTGATCACCCCCATATCCTGCTCCTAGGAAGGAGGTTGTGAGGTTTACAAAGCTTTATGTTTTCATAAGAAAAACAATATAATAAAATAACAGGTGCCATTAGAATAAATTGCATTGAAGATATTTTCATCCATGACTTACAACAGGGTTTTAGGGCAGTTAGAAGCTAATAATATAATTTTACCAGGTGATACAATGCTGGTGCTTGCAGAAAACTTAGAAAGAAATTTATAATGATTATACGTGAACGTTACTATCTTCAGAAAAGAAACAATATTTTGGAAATATTTTGTTACTATTTGCTATTTCTCAGCTCAGAAAAATCCCATTTAGCAATCTGTAATTGCTAAAAAGTTGTTGTCAAACATAATAATTGAGGAAAAAAATTAACTAAACTGAATAAACCAATAATACTTTAACAGGCAGTGTAAACAGTCCAGAGTGAAGGAAACCTCCTACCCCTAACAGTTCCCAGTTATACTGGTAAATTTTCAAAAGCAGATGAGAAGTAAAATTGATCTTGGAAAGAAACCAAAGAATGACATAATCTGTTTAGTGATTCCAATTCACAGACTAATGTGGAAAGAAAGCTAATGTGGTAAGAAGAATTATACAAGCACAAAAGTAGAAGTGGTTGCAATAAAGACAAATAAGCAACAAGAAATTTCCTTAATTTGAAATGGTTTAACTTCATATGCCATTGACTTTGATTATGACTTTTTTCCTAAAATGAGAAAAAATGAAGGTGGGTGCTTCTTATTCTTTTCTATTCTGACATTCATTTGCCACTGTATGCTGAAATTCATTACTGCTATGTTCCACAGTTCTTTTAAAAAAGTTGAGTTAGACAATATATCTACTAATTCAAAATCCACCTGTTCACTAAAAATTAACACTATGCTTATGTGGCTTTTCATGACATCCTTCAAAACCACATATAAAAGTTTATATTATGAACTAGCTACTCTCTGTCCTGTGATTAAAGGGCACATGATGACCTCATGAACCACCCTTTAGACTACCAGTGCTTCTGGCTTTAATATTCTGTGCTAGATTCACAGAGCTCTTCTACAGATGCTAAGCGTTCAATCCTGAAGGCTCCACTTCATCATCAGGTAATTAGTATTTTCATTAACTTGCTTATTGTCAAGGAAAATGAGCCTTGATCATCTAATTTTTCCTCAATGAGTTGAATATTGTAATATATCTATAATTAATGTGTTTTATGCCACAAACGTGTAATGGAGTGGAAATCTGAGCCTGCTCCCAGCAGTCACTGTCAGTAAATGTTTGATGAATAAACAGAGACTTTCTAATGGGAAATGGTGGCGACTTTTATAAGCAGACACAATAAAGACTTTATTAACATACTTAAGAAGCATTCTGGGAAATAGAATTGAATGCATTATTACTGTAGGCTCCTTTTGTGAAAAGTAAATTTTACTGTCCCCATAACAAATGTTTGCTTGTTTGATGTAACTTGTAGTGTCATTGTTTTATGGAGTATCTTTCAGTGTAAATTTGTGATACATTTTAAAGCTGCCTATTCCCTATAGGTCTGTGATCTTAAAAAAAAAATTACCTCTGAAATTTGTATAAACTAATCACTTATATACCTGTCTGTGATGGAAAAAGAAATAGAAAGGAAAAAGAAACAACACTGAGCAGATATCTTAAAATTCAAATTAAAGTGAACATCTTTTTGAAATTTATTGTAGGTGTTCAGAGAATGAAGGGAAGCTGGGGTAAAATGGAAGATCATTTGCAATGCCACATCTGCTATAAATAAGACTTAATATGTTTTTAAAATGTATTAATTAACAGCTCTAGATGTAATATCAAATGCTATAATAAAGGTGCAGGAGAGTCTCAGAGCTAGTCAGGAACACATTCTGCTTCTTGACTGGCTCCAGAATGGAAACTAAAACTGTACTGGCTCAGTTTACAGAGGTATGGTATACAGAGCCTGTGCTGCAGTCAGTAGTTACTACAGACTATAAAAACATGCCCTTCAGGAAAAAGAAAAGCCTTTTCCTTTTGAAGATTTTTTTTTTTTTTTTTACAAGCTGGCATGGCATTTGCCTTCCCAGAACATACTGTGTCTGGGGATCAACAACTTACCTAAGCAAGGAAGACACTTGAATTACATCTACTGCTTTTACTCAGCTAAGTGCAAATTCTGTGTCCTGATTTGCATTAAATTCAGAAGTCTTCTACTGCATTGATATAATGTGATGGAGAGGGTAGCAATAAAAAGAGTGGAAGCGAAAGCAAGAAAGGATAGAGAATAGGTGGCAAAGAGAGACTTCTCCAAAAAGAAAATGAGAGAGGACAATTGTGAGAGTAAGCAGAATGGCCTGTGGTTATTACCTCTCTACATCCCTGTCACGTGGCTTCAAATACTCCACACTTTGAGCCAACAACATCGAGCACCAGTGCTTTCAGTGAGAAGCTCTGATACAGAAAGCGCTTGCCTGTATGACTGAAGAGACACAAGGACAGGCTGGGAAAGGTTGCCATGTTGCCTGTCCTGCCACAAGTAATCCAGAGACAGTTGGCAGGGCCAAACTCCAGAGCATGCTCTGGAGCAGGAACTGTAGAAACAACCATGGAGAGCTGGCTGTTTCATATATCTGAATGGGAACTTGCCCCTTGTACGTCATGGAGAGGACTCATCATGATGAGGGTGTGATGTATCTGTCCTAGATTAGATGTCTACTATAAGATTTCTGAACCATGATGTAATGAGTTATTTCCACTTATTTCTTTGATACTTAAGGCAGAAGTTTTAATTGTATGTTCTATTAAGAAATTTAAAATATTATAGTAAAATTGAACATCATTTAGAGAAAAAATGTGATGGGCCACACACCATTATTAAAGAACTTGAGTTCCATAAAGGAAGTCAGAGCTTTACCTTTTTATTCCTGTTTGGTGGAACGGACATCAGAATTGCCTTTGGAACAATTATTTTAATTTTCAATTTTCTCTGGTAGATATAAACCCAGAAAACTCAAGTTTTAGTACAAATAAATGCCAAAATGGATTTATTTTGTAGATGCATCCATAATTCAGAAAAGAAGTGCCTGCTTGTATGTTGTAACCAACAAAATGTAGATGACTATTACATTTACATTTAAAGTAGCTGTTAAACTCCCAGAGCGATCAATGAATAGACAATGTCTCTTACAGATTTTGATTTATCTCGTCCTAATGTAGGTCTCAGGAACAAGCCAGATGAATCCCAGTCTAAAAGTATGTACTTCTAGTCACGTCTCTGCTAAGCAGTGTGATTCACTCAGATGTTGAAATTACCTTAGTAGATGCTTAGACTTAGATAAATCTTCCTTTGAAAGCAAACTGGTCAAAATGTTAAGAATCTGACCATAGAGAGTAATTTAGAATGTCAGAGGATGAAGATGTGATACTGAATTTGATTTGTTGTTGTTGTTGTTTTTGTTATTTTTGGTCAGATGCGCTCTCCACGTACTACAGCACAAGAATGTCATTAGAAGTGTTTTGTAGGGGCAAGACTGAGAAGAACTAATGCAGGGAGTTTTAAATATGGCTTACATTTTTTTTTCCAGTGGACAGGTTCTCCATCTTTTCTGCAAAAAGGAATTTAGTCAAATCAAGTTGTAGAACATAATGTAAAGAAAATTAAGTAATGTGTTTGAAAGCTGTGTTCATTCCACCTGAATCTGGGGATTTAGGTAGGTGCACAAATGAGGTGCAAAGTCACCATAGCTTCATATGGGGAAAGACCAACATTTTCATATTCAGTCGTCTCATGTAGTATATTTGCCTCAGCTCTTACTAACTCCACTGGAAATGAAACTATCCTGAGTCGTGAAGTTTGATAACCATGACATCTCACAAGTGTAATTTGATATAAAGGTCACAAAATAAATCTTACTTTATCTGAAGCTTTCTGGGTTAGTGGTTTTTGATTTTTTTGGTTTTTTCTTGGTTTTTTGTAGGTTTTTTAGTTTGTTTGTTTTTGTGTGGGGAGTGATTAAGTCAATATCAACATAGAAACTTTCAATGTATATTTTCTATATTCACTGTCTACTGCAATTATTCAGATGAATGAGATGCTTTACAGCAGATGAAAAAGCCTATGCCAAAACCATAAAATCATATCTCTCATAAATCAATATATGAGATATATTTTTGTGTTCTCTAGTATCATCAACAAGCCCAACTGATTTCTGGTTTAAACAGTGGTCTGACTTCCAGGTTGTTGGATAAAAGAAATGTATGGTCTTTCCTAATGTATAAAAAACAGTTAAATAAGATTTTGTGACATTCCTGTCTTCAAGACGTTGTCTTGGGTGGAATCTGAATTATTTTGAAGATGTAGAGAGTCCTGGCAGGGTTTTCCAGTGCAGCCAGGATTATATTTGTTTTCTCCATTTTGGTACATGCAGCATACTGAACAGTACAGAAAATATCTCAGAATTCTCCGCCTGCTCCCCTTAACTAAGAGATTACTGTTTTGTATCTGAAATGTAAGAAGACAAGGAAGTATTTAGGCAGGGAAGAGTTTACTATTACCATGACAGACAAAGTTCAGGTACATCCTTTTTTCCCCACAAGAACTATACAAACTGAAGACAATGGACTACTGAACATCAGCAGCACAAGTGGGAGAGCAGTGCTCTTCTCCATTATGCTGCTATTGATCTCAATATCTACACCTTTTTTTTCTAGTTTACACTATCATTAAAAAACTAATATTTGATCCAGTCATCTAATAAGAGATACACATATTTCTACAGACTTCATTGATCTTACATCTTACAATATTTCTGGAACTACCTGATATTTTGCAAGATTTATCTTTGGATAAGACAGTTGAATCTTTACAGAAAAAGATTATCGAAAGTGGAAGTTAATGTCTTTTATGAAAAATATGAATTATAAATAGAGGAAACATGGCAATGAAAAACCAAAGTAATATGCTGTTTTCTATCTTGCTACAAAAGGATAAAGAAGAAAAAGATTTTGGCAAAATAATGCATATAAAGGCCAGATATTCATGTCCTGAGGCCATCAGACACTTCCCTAATGGACAACAGAACGTGCAAAATAATTAATCATGTGGAGAGGGTATTGCCAGGGTTAGAGATGGTATCTTGAGTTTTTAATGGAAATGCTCTGTGTCTGAGCTGGGAAAAAAAAACAAAAACAAACTTCTGTAGTTATAAAAGGAGGGCATCTGTCATACTTATTTCATAATGGTTTAGTAGAACAATAAAATATGAGACATGGTTCAGCGCTCCTATTTTGTGGGGTATTAAAACTATATATAATACAGGAACGGTACCAATATGCAGCAAACCACTCTTCATGTTAGCATTCACAAATATCAGTAGGAGGAATGCTTAAAAGGTTAAACTCAGGCTCTCCGGGGTCAGATTTGTTCCCTCACTAGCAATACATCTACCTCCCTGACTAATCTTTCTGAATATACTTTCAAAAGGACCCATTACCTTTTTTACCTGCCTTTTTCATAGGTTGCTGAGAAAGAATGAAAATGGGCATTTTATTTATTTCTTTGTTAGAGGACTGAACAGAAGGATCTACCTTAAAATAAAGAAATAATCAAATTAATACTAGACAGGGCTAGTATTAACAAGCAAGTTTTACATAAAGGAATGGCATCACAATTGCAGAACTTCAAAGGGAAACACAGTTAATGTTACTTATGCACATGCAATCTGTCTCTCTGGTGGAGACACCTTATGGTATCAGGCTTCAGTAGTATGATCTGTAACCTAATTTTTTTTTCCACAGAATGCCATCCTCATTTATTGTATAGGATAAACAGTACTAATTATCTGACCATTTCCTTCAAATTTTCTTGTTTCCCCATAGGTCAAGAAGTGAATCTAATTCTACTTCTTCTGTGCTACTTCAATAACTCTTCCAACAGTTTGTGAACCCAACATGTATGTTTTATTCAGAGTTTGAACATTGTGTAGGATGAAGGAATGCTACTTCGTCATCCCAAAAATTTACCTGAGAAGCTTCAAACTGGGTGCTCAGGAAATGAGAGCATAAATCACTGGAAACCCATTTGAGATTCTTAGTTAACAAAAAATGATAAGAAGCCAATAGGTTAAAAAAACCCAAAAATATAGACATATTTAACTGTGCAGAAGATTTGTTAGAGGCATTGTAGGAAACTTAAAGGTTCTCATCTGAGTTACTTGGTTCAGGTCACATATACACAGTAAAAGAAAATTAGTTCAAACTGAAATAGTGACATAGAGAGAATGAATTAGCTACACGTGGCTTGACTGTCTTTGCACTTTCTGAGTATGTTTGGATTCAGTAATACAAGTGTTGAAGTGTGCCCAAGAAGAATTTTTTGGGTTACGAATTATCAAATAAATATTTCAATAATCAATAAATATTTGATATTTTCCATGTGTTCTGATTGTATTTGAATCCAATCTCATTTGATTCGATATCTCAAATTTTACTCTAAAAAATATAAAGTATGTCAGTATTAATAATTTTTGAGGGGTTTTATTGAATAATTAGTGGTTTAATTCTAATCATAAAAGTAAATTTTACTTTAGGCAGCTAAAGAGAAAAATAATTAACTGAGAAAACATAAGTATATTAACATATGCCTATTAATCATATGAACACAGAAGGCTTGGATTGGATGGGATGTTAAAGATCATCCAGTTCCCCCCTTCTCTGCCAGGGGCAGGAATGCCACCAATTAGACCAGGCGGCTCATGACCTCATACAATCTGACCTTGTAGACTTCCAGGGGTGGGACATCCACAACTTCTCTGGGCATCCTCTTCCTATGCCTCATTATTGAGTTTCCTCACCAGGAGAAGAAAAAAATCATGTAGCCAAATTCAGGATGACATAGACTGCCAGGTTGCACCAATTAGACCAAAAGGACTATGAGAGGAGCTGACAATGGGACACAAAAGTATTGTTAACTTCACTTTCCAGCAATTTTTCCACCAGCAAACACCTCAGCCTCAGGGATTGTCCATTTCTCAGTCCTGCTGACTTCGAATGATCACCATATGGAAGAAGGGATGGACTGGCTGCCACAAAGGAGGCATCTAAAAGATCCTATGAGGATTACACTGGAGGGAAAAAGGAGATGAAAAATACAAAGGATCTGTATCTGTCAGGGATTGAGCACTAATAGAAAGTTAGAAGGGCTGGAAGAGTTCTGCCCATGCCAGTTAATGGGAGTTTTAACATTCATTTCAGGTGATGTAGTTTCAGGCTCCTGTGGTTTTGCAAAGACTGGAGCAGAGAAGGGGTGTAAATAGGCTGCCCAGAGCAGTAAAATTGCTTGTGCCTAAGGGTTTGCTGTGATTTGCTGTGTGTATACATATTCACACTCCCTTTAATCTTGACTGAATGGATACTACTTAGGGAGACTAAGGCTGTGACAGCAAATACTCCAATGTGGGCAGGACAAGCCAACAGGTCACGCTTTCTCAAGCAGATGCCATTTCCTGAAGCATGTGTTGCTGCAGCTTTACTCAAACCTAGCTCTATCTCCTCCAAATATCAATCTCTCAAGCACTACAGGCATGATGTAAGAATCTGGAGGGGCTTTAGATGCAGGGTGTTTCAACATCTCAGAAGGTGGCTGATTTTAGAGCATGAAGCCTGTGCCACAATGTTGAGTTTCCAATACACTGATAATGCAACTAAACAATTGTAACAAAACACCTAGGTGTGAGTGTGTGTGCAACTGTGCTCCAGTTCTTAAATATATATATATATACTGAAAGTACATGAAAACACTGACAGAGCCTTAAGTGAAATGAGTTAAGCTGGTATGAAGGGAAGAAGCCTGGGTGTCTGAACGTCAGAGCTGTGGCCCAGTGATAGACACGTTGAGGCAGTGGAATCGAGAAGAATGGTCATATGATGGCAGTTGAAGTGTCAAGGGGGTACAATTTATTGAAAAGCAGATTGCAAAAGGGAAAATCCTTCTTGCATATTATTAGGGCTATTGATTGATTTATATAGTGCATTTCTTAAGCAAAGCTCTTTACAGAATTACAAACTATTAAAGCTGAGTGAATAACTCACAATGAATAATTTATCCCATGAATTTAACCTTTCTTTCTGCTCATGAAATAGCCACAGAGATCACTATTTCCTTAATTATTCAGTGAATTTTCTAATGAACTTTTAAACACTATGAACTCATCACTAAGAAGGTTCTTGTAGTACAAGGTAACCAGGGGTTCTTTTGGTGCTGATTGTTTAGAGACAACTAAACTTTTGGCTAGAAAAATCATGCGCAATATCTTGTGGAAACCTGGTGGCTTGCATTTCATGTCTACTGCACCACTCAGTGCTTTGCAGCAGCAGCTGAGTGCTCTCTGAAAAAGCACTGTTTTAGGACAGAAAGCAGGTGAGCTGTGGCAATGTGGAACTCAAACCCTGCTCTCCATCTCTAAGTAGAGAGACTCTCAACATGGCACAAGCCACCCTCAAATTTTTCTTCCATGAACATTCAGGTAAGTACCATGCAAGTCTATTCTTTGATATATTTTTGCCAGGATGCATTTAATCCATAAATATTGGCAGGAAGTGAACACAAAAGAGAGGACTGCAAACCGTGATAAAATAGGTGGAGTAGTTGCGCACTGAGCACTTGTTCCCCCAAAACAATTCTCTTGGAATTTTTCTGTTTCATTATATTAAACTTCAGTCATTCCTCAGGATAAATGGAGATAAGCAGCAATAGGAATAGCAGAAGCACTGTCAAATATTTTGGAAAGAGGAGTGTTCTTTTGAAAAGAAATGGGAACTAAAGTTGGATTAGGAAATATGAGGAGGACTGACTAGAAGCTTTTTCTAACCTATCATCTCTAATGCAATCATCACTCTTGGAGGCTAGGGGCAGATTATAAAGTTATGTGTAAATGCTCTCCATCCCACACTTTAGCTCATTTCCTTTCAGGTTATGCTACAGGACTTTTTAAAGCTGTTTCACAATTAAAGTTTCATGCTGCACAGATGGAGAAAAATGAACTTCCAGCATAGCTCTGTGTTCTGGCAATGGACAATCCTTTCTTAATTACAGAAAAAAACTTTGAGATATTTTCTCTACTGCTGTATTCTAAGGCAGTAGCAAACAAGGCTGAGGAGCAATGCATTTTGCAGCTGCTACTGAATGTCTTAGTACTTCACAGTGTTAATAACCTGAATAGGGCAGCAGATTAATAATTCACCCGTGAAAACACACTGCAGTCTTTAAATTAAGAAATTTAATAAACACCTATAGTTCTAAAAATTTTTAAAGGACATCTTGATTTGGCAAATAAAAATACAAGGTAGTGCTTTCAGGTCTCTTCTGAGCTTCCAGATGGAGAGTAGACTGCTTGAGCCTTTATTTGTCTGTACTGACTCTTTTTATATTTGGGAGTATAATTTTACTGAAAGATGTCATTAATTACTCTGAGTCCTGGTTTCTATCAGCCTTTTTGCCACACTCAGGGGAACTCTTTTGGAGTGATTTCCAAGCAGTTAGATCCATATCTCAAAGCAGCCATGGGGTATACACATGAGATTCTTCCAGAGAAAAGAAACCCAGAGTAGCTCTTGTGTTGTACATTCCAGGACCAATCCAAGGCCCTTTGCCACGGTGAATATGAAGTGAATTTCAGGTTCTCAGCAAATATTTTAGTTTTGATCTCTAAATCCATTCCTATTTGTCTACACTAATCTATAAGGTAGATATAAGTTCAGTTAAGGAAAATGCTAATTATCTAACTTAATTTCAGTTCAGGGCAGTCTGGATGTCCAAATTGAAAATATGAAAACAGGTAAAACACCATTCTCACTTTGTGATGAAGTTTAAATCTCTTGTATCAGATTGCTATTAACTTTTAAGAAAGTAACTATGTTATGCAATTTTTCTAAAACACTACATGATAATTATGATATGTCATTCTCATCCTATCAAGCTAAACAATCTCTCCACCTCCATAATATTTACATAGAGTTAGATCATTTGGATAGATGATCACTGTGCACTTCAGAAGTTTAACAAATATTATGAGCATAAGTGTGCATCTCAAATGTATATTTATACTGTTGTGCACAGAGTAATGTGTCTTCTGGGTCCTATTGTAAACAAGCTGTCAAGCTTAACTGGGTTAGCCTGTAAAAATATCTTTCCATAAATAAATTGAAAAAAACTCCAACCCAGCCTAACAGTCAAGAAGCCTCTTCTAATGGGCTTGATCAGAAAATAAGGAGAAAAAATAATAACATTATGATGTAATTCTGTGCAGATGATTTCTCAAAATGTCAGTATTTATAACTTTGGGATATAGTCAGCTTTTGGCTACTTTTTTTTTGCTCTCTGCTTGCTGAAGTGGAAAATTCCTTATTCAATTATGTCCAGTCACTCCCAGTTTTTTATTCATCTTTTCTAGTTCACTCATGTCCTGCCAACTTAGATATGACTAAAATTATCCTCAGAGAGATCAAGAGTGCATTTGTCTGCAACACGTTCAGTGCTGCAGCAGCAAAACAGAATGATGACAGCATCAGACCGAAGTGACTTTTAGAGACAGCCCAGTACCTGAGGAGGATTAGAAGCAATACACAAGAGCCAGAGATTATCGGTGGTGAAATTATAAGTGTTAACAGAGATCAAATATAGTTTATTTTGGCTCCTTTTCTAAGCATGAAATCTGTGTTGCTGTGGCTGTTTGTCTCTTCTCTGTCACCCTCTTTGATCTACTTTGTTTTCTCATACAAATACTGTATGTAATTATGACATTTATGCCAACCTTTGAAATAAAATCACTCCTGTTTTGAGGAGGGTTACATAGTAGTACTACCAGACTTCTCAGAAACACAGAGTAAAATGCCCTGACATTCCAACAGATGAAAAAAATAATTGATTTTATAAAACTTGTTATAGAACTTGCTAATTAAAATAATGAACTGCTTCCATTAAGAACTCTAGTTTAGCTATTCATTATTTTAAGGAATGAAATTGTCTGGGTTTTAATAATTGGGAAGAAAATTCTTTTTTCTTAAAGCACAAAATATTTTGCTTTTTGGAAGTTGCTGATGAGGAAGTCAGTATTAAAGAGACAGTTATCTTTTCTTGCTTTTCAGAAGGGATTTAAAATTGAATAAATAACAAAACAAAACAAAAAAACCCTCTGCAGTAGAAACCGCCTTCAATGATGATGAACATTCGAGAACTTATTTATTTGTAATGCCATCATTCTGACTCAGTAGACTCCTTTGAAGGAAAGATGCATAAATTTGGGTCATTGTAGGAAAGAACTATAGGGATTCAGCTATTTTGGTAACAATGAGCTATAGCCAAAAAATACATGAGAGAAAGTGGCTGAGGTTTTCACACCCATCTGTGTATTCTTGACAAACTTGAATGCTAAAAACTGCTGTTCCTTTATTTATAAGAATGAAGTTACTTAATGCAGTAAAATCACACTTCTTCCAAGTTCATCCTATTATGGCTTGAAAGTTCT
>VWZN01005595.1:118149-153057 GCA_013396955.1 Regulus satrapa | reverse complement strand
CCAGCATTTTATTTGGCTGGTATAAATGTATTTAAAAAAAAAAAAAAAAGTATTGCTTTATAAAACAAGAAATGTAGCACAGCTGATACAAGGTAAGGATAAATTACTGTGCAAGAGAACAGTGAATTTGAACACTGATTTCTAAATACTTCTGAAGATTCTATATTTAGTTAAAAATATAAAATTTACAGAATATTTGATAAAAGTTACTTGCAAGCCCACATTGGCTCAGGTACAACATTCTTCCAAACAAATTCATAAGGAATAAAAATTTTGAAAGCTGGAAATGTTCTTGACTGAAAATCCCTTAAATTGTTTCTGCTGGCAGCATATTTAATACAATAATAACTTTTCTGATTTCTGTTTAAAATTGGCATCAATTAAATATATTAATGTCCACTTTGATATTTTATAGATATATTTTTCACTTTACCCTAACTTTCCAAAGAGATTTATAGTGTTTTATCAAATATCTCAACAAGTTATTCATAAACCTTTTAATAATATACCAGTAATGATAAATTTCAATACGGTTCTCTAGTGCATTCAGAGAAGGATAGAATATTTAATCTTAAATTGGTAAAAAAAAAGATATAGAATGATAGACAGAGCTTTGATCCTTTAATATTGCTCAGATATGCACATTAGAGGAAACTCTCTAAATCTTTTCTGTGCTCTGATTTTATTGTATTTATATGCCCACAGATAACTCTAAGCTTTCAGTATGTTCTTTCCCCACCATTTCAGTCAGAAGGATCTAAGATTTAAAATTAAAATTAGGAAAAAAAGTTGGTAATTTGATTTGAGGCAGCTGACTGACAAAACTAATTAACAAGTCAATCTTCAAGGAGACAGACTCTAAAACTTGAGAGAAAGAAAAAAATGAGTTCCTCTGAATCCTAGCTCTGCCACAGGAGCCCTAATATATCAGACATAAATTCTGAATAATGTTTTCTATTTAAAATTGTACACCTATCAGAATTTAATTGTGAAAGCAATATATGTAAATAGCCTTTTATAAAAAGTAATATTTAGAACACACAAATCTTTAATTAGTTGCCTGTCTCCTAAGATCTAATTAACAACTTGACAAAATGCACTCTCTGAATCCATTAAGAGAAGTCTGTTTTGCTTGCTCTCATTCCATCAATGACTAATGAAATTAATATTTTACTATTTCTTGAAGATATCTTCAGGTTTCTATACAACATCTTTTAAATCTTTATTTCTATGGGGAAGAAGAGGTGTAACTTATTCTATCTGTAAAATTATTTCTGACAAATATAAAGATTTGTGGTCCTGCAAGTGAGACAAAGGCCTTACTACAGAACAGAATCAGACTGACTGGTTGTGGTTAGTGTTAAATTACATCCTTTTTTTCCATGTACTTTTTATGTAATTCATGTTTCTCAACTATTAGAAAATAATAACATTTTGCAAGAAGAAAAACCTGTATTCATCCAGTGACCTGGCAAAACCAGACATACAACATCAATCTCCTCTCTCAGATATCTCTGCTCCTAAGTTAACAGCCAAGGAAATGATACATTTCAGGATGTGTACGTTAATATCCACAAAATCAAAAATATGAAGGCTATAAATCAAGTTGCATATTCACCAGTACCTTTAAAGAATATTCTTAGCTGTCCTCTGAAATAACTGGACACTTAGAAACCAAGGATATATTGTAGCTGCAGGATTCTTATTATTTCTCTAAATGTTTCCCTTTCAATCTCAAAACAAAAAAATATTTTTCCCCTCTCTTAAGTAGACCCTGGTTCTACTAGAAGACAATTACTAGCATATTACAAAAAATAGGTTTTTTTAAAAAATTATTCTCAGAAATAATGATTAGCTGGACATCAGAATAAGACTAGTGCACATTATGTCTATTTAAATAAATCCCCACACTAAGAAAAAGGACAACAAAGGCTCAATTGGCAACTTATTTACAGTCATAGTTCATAATCTCAAGACCTGTCAGAAACTTCCTATTTACCTTAAATAAATACATCTTAGGTAGCTTTTAATTAGTTCTTTTCTTTAATGAAAACATTGTAAATTTAAAAATGTTTGGATTCTTGGATCTTAAGGGTCCATTCTAACATAAATGATTCTGTGCAAAGACCTATACAGTTAAAGAACAGGTATTTAACTCAACAAAAAGAATTTCACAAGGGTAACTGATTTTAAGAATATTGTAAAAATGCTATGTTATACAACATTGTGTGGGTCTTGTGCTGTGTGGTAAAACAGATGTTTAAATTAGGAATGCTGTTCTAATGCTAGAAAACAACAAAACAGCAAAGTGTACATTCCCATATGCATTGCTTCAGTTTTATGAAACACTTCCACTAGATGCTCAAGCTATGGTGAAACACAAAATGTGACAGACAGCAAGGGAATGAATTATTTATTGTGAAATAAATTTATTAATATAGATGAATAGAACCTCAAGTTTGAATGAAATAACTATATTTAATCTTTATATGTCAAAAATAGGGTAACAATAAACACTATTTTTTCTTCAAAAGATAATAAAATGAAGAAATGGGCATATTATATAGAGGTATATTTACTTAACTATAATAAATAACAATATCCATGGTGTCCAAGGCGACAAAGTCACTAATAATTTGCAATCATTTAGTATATTTACTTTAATCCCTATTTTTAGCAAGATTAAATCCCATCAACTATGTAACACAAAAGCTCAACATCTTACTAGTCAAATTTATTTACACAATAAAATAAAGACATTTTTGGGGAATGGAATAATTTAATAGATGCATTTACAACTACTGTGAATTTTTTTCATAAACGTAAATTGCTACTACTGCTTTAGTTCACCCACTTATTTTATGTTATGATGCTTCCTGAGGAGAGACTGCTTATTTGAAACCTGCTGGGATACAAGGAGAGAACAGGGGCAGGAAATATGGACAAATCACATAAGTTATGAATCTTTTTTAATTGCTCAGCATGAGCACGTGATGCTATTTTAGAGTAACTCTCTGAAAGCATCAAAAGAAAACTGATGCTAAAAGCAGGGAACTGATGATATGAGTAACTGTAGAGATTTGCAATTTAGAAAAGAGATAGCTTAAATTAAAAGATTTACAAGTAATGACAGAAAGACAATGTCTACCTTAATGTTACTGAGATCATATAGGAAACTTTTATTCATTTAAAAAAAGTGTTCAAAGATTGCAGAATGACCAGGTTTGGGATATACTGCTCCAATCAGAGTGATTTTCTGTGTCCTTTCTAGCAGCTCTATGGAAGTGATTTCCTTAGTGGAATCCTCTGCGCAGATCTCTATGCCTCTGCAGCCATTTTGAAGTGTTGGCAACAATTTTTTTTTCCAATAGCAAATTGGCAAAGGCATTTACTTGGAATTTGTAGCCACTTGAAAGGTTTGGTTTCTATTTCCCCAATCTTCTGGGTATGCATTGCCTATCAGCTTCAATATATGCAAGAAAAAGAATTTTTTAATTTAGAGAAGCTGACTTACACATTTTGTAAAAGAATTTGTATTAGCCTATCATAAAAAGTTTATTTCAGAGTGAAATTTAGCAACATTTATTCAACATACACCGATTGATATCCTATCTGAACAAAAGCGATCAAGCAATTCTTTAGGGTTTTGTACTTCACTCCTAACAAACTTGGATCATATGTAACCTTGAGGAGCCCATCACCTTCTTGAGTATTTTAGACTTCTGTAGAAAATGTTTCAGTGATGCCAAGAATTTAGAGAGGAGGTGATTCCATTTTCAGTAAAAGTACTGTATTGATCGTGTGTAATGCCCACCAATAGTCAGATAAATTATTTTAGATTACTGATTAATTTTATTAGAGCTCCAAATGACCGACAACTTAAAACTGTGGTATTCCCTTGTAGGAAAGAGAGAACTGCTAAAGCCACAGAGTCAAAAAAAGATTATTTAATAGTCCTGGGGGATTAGGAAACTAAGATTAACATAGAGATGTAAGAGGGCTGAAAATCCAAAGATGCCCTTACTGAAAACGTGCTTAAGGACTCAATGGTTCTCTAACTCCGAATCTAAAAGCCCTAAAGAAATGTCTGCATTTTCAGCTGTAGCCTTCATTGTTTCACTATTAATTTATAAAACCTGTTGATGAGATAGATTTCTCTGTATTTAGATGTTTGGGCTTTTTTCCTGTGTTGCAAGGTAAGAGGCAGGAGTTTCATTTAGAATAGTGTTTTCAACTTATTGGTCAATTTAGAAATAAAAAGCCCTGGTACTAGGGTGTTGGGGGGGGCTCCTGGATTCCTGGCATGTGACTCCTGGATGCCTGCTATCCTGCTTGCTGGCTGCTGTTTCATGGCTCCTGGATCCCTGCGTGGTAGCATTCCTGGATTCTGGTTCCTGGTCCCTCCATCCTGCACCCTAAGGAAGAAGATCATGTGCAGCTAAAAGGAAGAAAGAAGAAAAAAGTTGCCAGATGACTCCTTCCAAGGGAGGAGTCCTGCTGGGTTCCCAGTTTCCCTGCTCCCTGCACCTCGCTCCTGCACACTACAGAGAAGTACCTACTCCCAGTTTCCCTGCTGGCTTGTGGTCTGCACCCCTGGATCCTTCTCCTGCACACTGCAGAGGAGAAGAGGAAGACCAGGGCCTGATGGACCCCTGCCAGGTGAGGCCCTCAGCCCAGGGACTCTGCAGGGGCCTTCCCAGCACGGGAGCTGATTTCATGGACTTTATAATGGACTGTTTTAACTCAGAACTCAATCTTCAGATGAATGCCTTCCTTATAGCAAATGGCAAATGCTTCAGCTGCTTTGAAGAATTTGAAACCCACAATTCCCAGCACCACGTTCCTGCATTGTATTTTCACAAAAAACTGTGATACAAAAATCCTTTAGTCACTGTGCCCTTGATACAGATATCAAATTTACTCCATGCCAAGAGTAATATTTCACTAATATATAGTTGGTTTTCTGAGAGAAGAGCCCTTGATAAACATAAGAGTGGGAAAGGATTAAAACAAATAAAGAAAAAAAGAAAAAAGAAAAAGTCCTTCTTGCTTATAAATAAAGTCAAGAAATGTTAAGAGATTGGAAGGGACTTTAAAGATCATTTACTCTAACCTAGAAATTCAAGAGGCAAATATAAAAGGTGTTTGGTCCACCTCTGGGTTTGTCATTGGAGATGATTCTTGCAGTTCAGAGACAGGAGAAATATGTATAAAAATAGCAGACCTGGGTAGGGCTATATAAGCTTAGGTTGGTACTGTCGATGTAAGAAATGTGGTAATACTGAGGCCTAAAAATCTTAGTTGGATTACTAATTTTTATTAGATTAGTAAATAAGATAGTTATGTACTAGTATATCACCTGTCAATAAGTCAGATCTTCTTGTCTCTTCATATTCCTGTTAATAGATGCAGTGAAATAATAAACACAAGCTCTTGCTCTTAATGGATGTAGCTGTTTGAGTCTGTAATCAGGCAGAAAGCTTATTTTGTTCATAGGTTTTTGTTTGCTAACATTACTTTCCCAGCCAATGCACCAAAAGATGTTCTGGTTTCAGTGGTATTTAAAATGCCTATGCACTTGTTAGAATCACTTACTTATTTCTTGCTGTGAGATAGGACTAGGAGAAAGAGTAAAACAGGCTTAAAACTTCAAAACAAAAAAGAAAAGACTTATTGACAAATTAAACTGGTCTATGGAAATCAGAATGAAACCTTTAAATCACTTCTCTTCCCCCTAACACTCTTTTTCCTTTCCGACTAACATAACAATGTAGAGAGGACAAAACTCTAAGATTTCTCACTCTTAAAACAATCTTTCAATTCAGTCAGGAAGAGGAACTTCTCACTAGCAAAGCCATGGAGACTCTCCTATAAGACTTAGTTTTTAGCCTTTCTTGGGGTGTAATCTCCGCAAGCGCATCTGCCTGAAGGAAAATCTGCACTTGCAAAAGGCTTCTCATCTCCCAGCTCTCCCAAAGCTGCGCTTCTGGGCCATATCAAATGCATGGGGTATTATATTTTAAGGATGAATGTTCAAATGCAAAAGTTCACTTCATCTGCTTCTAAGAAACCATTTTCATCTCTAGGAACAAAAGACTGTCACCTCCTCCCTCAAGCCAATGGGGGCTTTGCTACTTCATCTCTCTCTCTGTTCCAAACAGCTCCAAAAGAAATTATAATCTTGGCTCTAGTCTCAAATTGAACTATTCTACCCCCTCGATTTTCCATGATTTATAAGGCTAATTAGCATCCATCCCCATGGCTTACAAGAGAATTTCAGTCCAATGACTCTCCTCATTCTCCAACCAAAACGAGGGCTTCTTTCATGTCTCCATGCTATTCCTCTACATTGTCCTTTCTCAGTCTCTGTTTTCTTCCACTCAGGAGAAGATCGATGTCTGCAGATGTCAATCTGGGTCTTAAGGAGTTAAATCTCTCACAGGCAAACAGAATTAAAACACAGTAGAACACTCGAATCCAGGCTGAGGGCCTGAATGCAGTGGCCAGGCTGGGCTCGGGCCATCTTTAGTTCGCAGGCTGCTTCCAGTCTTCGCCCATATTACTGGGCTGCTTTTGCAGTCTCTGCTTACAATCCTTCATGGGAGCCAAGTTGGGGGAAATAGCTAGCAGGTGGCTGCTGTAGTCCATTCCTTCCCCCTGCTCAGTAATGTTCAATAGCAGTAGCATTTCTAGTCCCAGGCCCTCTCAGGAATACAAAGAAAAACAGAACTCACCTCGGCCAGTGCAGGCCCTCCCGGCCATGTGACGCGGGAGGCTGGGCCTGGGCCAACCTGGGCAAGGTCCAGCTCGATGTTACCTCCGCTCCAGCTGAAAGGAAAAGAGAAACCTTTTTTCTGGGCTTTCGATTTTAAAATGTGTATCTCACAGAGGCGTAGAATTTTCTTATTGGTCTATTACTTCTGTGGGCTGGGTTCCATTTGAAACCAGCACAATGGATCATCTCTTTCTAGTGCATATTTTTATTTTAATGAGAGAAATCACAAAATTATTAAGGTGTCAAAAACTTGGCAATTTAATAAGTATTTTTAGAATCTTAGCTAGATGAAAGGGGGTTTTTATTTTATATTGACTTAATTGTTTGGATCCTCATAGTAAGCAATATGTTCAATAATGTCTATGAAATGTTTTCTCAACAAAAAAGTAAAATTTTCATTGAGAGTTTTCTTTCCTTCTGCAGCTGACCCAATGAAATTGTGGCATACTCATACTCCAAGTCAACCAAGATTAGCTGTCTCTCCAAGGTGAACTTGGAAGAAAACATTTAAAACTTTGAGGTTTTTGTGTACAAAATACATATATTTGGGAAAATTAAAATACTGCAAGCAATAATAATCCTGTTGAAAACAGTTTTATGCTCTTATTTCAAAAACAAGTCAATAGAGAGTTTAACAAACCATTATTTTCTTTGTCTCTGGAGTTTGTTTTAACAGTAACTCCTACCATTCTTTACTTTCCTACATACTACGTAAACCCAACAGGTATTTAATTTCTATGTAATTTATTTTGGTATTTTCACATTTTAGGCATGTATTTCTCAGTACTCCTGTTGGTTTCTACTTTATTTCTTGTATTCATTCAGTCTTTTTATATGTATATGTAAGTACCAATTCTTTAAAATAATCTTTGCACTTATTTGAGAAATCTTACCTGTTAAGAAAATCATCCTTCCAGCTGAAGATGATTATTTTAAATTGAAGAGTAGAATTTTATTTTGTTATGGAAATAAAGATGCTTGAGTCTTTCTTTGGATGCTACCTAGTAAGTCAAAGATCATTCTTATAGGCTGCTAACTTAATATATTTCATTTTGAAATGGGCATTTTAATGCTATTTCTAGCAATTTAAAGCATTTTTCCTGTAATTGCTCTGACCTAAACCATTATTTTGACAGGTTTTTTTTTTTTTGTTGGTTTTTTTTTGGTTTTTTTTTTTTTTGTTTTTTTTTTTTTTTGGTCCTCTGGTTGTTATGTTAGTGCCCACAAACATAGAAAAGAATCACAATTTTCCCTGGAGTTCTGGGATATATCAGGGTTTTACCACTTGAAGTATACTTTTTTTCATTGTATGTCTGAATTTTATTATAGTTTACTTTTCTTGCATTCCATAGAATCATAGAACCATTTCAACTGAAAGGGATTTGAAAGGTCATCTGGTTTGAATCCTCCTGCTATCAGTGTTTTCTGGCTTTACAAAACAGTAACTTACCTAATAGAGAAAATTAAGTAGGGGATATTTGCACTTATACTGAAGAACACTGGGAGAACATATTGTGAGAATATTTGCAAGAGCAATGCCAGAGACCTGAGAATTCAGGCAACAAATGGGGACTTATGGGGAAAAGTGAATCTACACAGGTAAATGATCTCCAAGAACTCTGACTGTCAGAAAACAGAATGAAGATTTCTAGAGCATTCTTGTCTCTTCTTTCCACATCAGGGCTATACTGTTATTTAGCAGTGTGTGTGCCACCCTAGCCATCTGATTTGGATGGATTTTAATGTTCAGTGCTGTCAGTTGGCAAGTTGATAAAAGAGGAGAAAAGAGGACAGCTAAGGTCAGGAAGTAGAGAGGGACTGCAGTGACAGCACAACTCAGGATTTAAGAGAACCCATCTGCCAGAAATCACAGACTCCTCACTGGACCTTGTAAAAATGTCTGCATAACTAGATATATGTTTTCCTTTCACAGGAAAAGGGTATATTCATATATATTTTTCCATTGCATGCATAGGTGAAAGGAGAGCAGAATGGGTCTACTAGGTTCTTGTAACTCTTTTAGGAAAAGGGGAACATAAGCACAAATTTATACTACTACTTTTATCAATGGATACAAGAGATAAAAGGAAAAAGATATGGATATCTCATTTTCCTAAGATCTTAATGAAAGATTTAATTAGCAGCAGCAGCATTGTTGTATAATAAATCAATTAATCTCTCCTGCCCTTTCCCTTGTGAACCTTTTAAAAACTCACAATTAATTAATTGAAATATTTTGTCACTTAATCATTGCCCTACATCCCTGGATTATCATGTGATACAATAGAATAAAATGCCATATTTTTGATGCAAATGGAATGACCCTTATAGCTTGAATTAATTTACAGTGTTTTTGCAGAATAGTTTATGCCAGACTCTGTTTGAAATTTGAAGGGACCTCCTCCAATATGCAGATATGCTTGTTGATGCAGAAGATCTACATATGAATACATCTAATTTATACACGTTCTGTAGTCATAAATATACACTCATATAATGAGAATTACAATGTAATATATAACAGGCAATACAGTTTTTCCCCCACTGTTCATCTTGCAGCACACATACTTCATACCTCAGTCCTGCAAATCAGATGACAGAAAGAGAAATATCTGTGCTGGAAGTGCTCCTATGAAGGAGAGAACATTGATTTGGGACAATTCCCTGACTTTGAAATATAAGAAGAGCTTAGCTGTATTTTACCTCATATTTCTCATATATCAGAAACCTTGTGCTTGAAAGGGGAGAAAAATGGAAGACTTGTCTTAATGCTGCATATTCAGAAGATAATCTGGAGTGGGGAGTAAGGGGATAAATATTTCACTCTGGTCTACTACAGGGTCCCAGAAGTCCTTGAGCTCAGTCCTTGCTTGTTCACTTGATTACTACATCTCTAAAAATAGGTCAATAAATCATGAAAGTTAATTAGGGTGTGTTAGACATCTGCAGAGAGAAAGTGATGTTATTAATAGCTATCTTTTTATATCTCACCTTTATTCTTATTTATGGGTTAGCATGCTAAACATGTAATTTCATGTAATACTCAGGGGATTTCCACAATTACCATGGCCCTCTTTGGAACACTTACACGACAGAACTGCAGCCAGATGCTTCCCAAAGGTCAGCAGATGTTTGAATTACTTTTCTGCCATTTAAGATGACAATGATTATATGCTCTCTGCTGCTTCATGCTTGTTTTGGTAGGGTTACATATATTCAAATCTAAAAGAAAAAATCAGGAATGATTAATACATATTTATAAGAAATTCATATTGCTGGCAAAGTTTGTTTTGCTGACACTGTTTATAAAAACACAGGTGTGTGATAAAAGATTTCAACTTGAAAAACAATGTGCTCCTTAGCTTAAATTGGGCTGTTCTTCTCTTTTCCTTCTGCCTTTTATGAAGCAAATTCCATCTTTAACAAATCATCTACTAAAAAATCATCAAGATATTCTAAAGTATTTAAGTTTCCAAAAGCAATCCAAAGAACTGTCTGCTTGTCTTGGTTTCAGTTGCTGCCTTAAAAGTGCAGAGCAAATATTCACTTCACTGTAGTAAATGCACTTTGATTAATATTGTATGCTTCATTTTTATATGGAGAGTCCAAATTGTATTCTGAAATCCACAGTGAGAAGATGCTATTTGGAAGGCTTTGGAGAAGTAAAAAAAAAAAAAAAATGTTTTGAAGAAATAAATAAGCAAGAGACACCAAAGCATGTCCCTAACATTATACTTACCCACAGAGATTTTCCTTATCTGTTCCAAGTAAGTCAGCTAAATAATTTCTACCTGCTTTGGAGATTTCTCAGAGCTAGAGTTCTTCTTTCCCTTTTGGTTTTAAAAATCAACCTGCCTTCTTTTTGACAGA
The DNA here is from genome assembly GCA_013396955.1 of Regulus satrapa. Taxonomy (NCBI): domain Eukaryota; kingdom Metazoa; phylum Chordata; class Aves; order Passeriformes; family Regulidae; genus Regulus; species Regulus satrapa. Next base: position 142,412 of record VWZN01005595.1, on the reverse strand, counting down.
AAATAGAATGGTCTAGCCTCAATCAGTCAGACCTTTAAAAGACCATGTTTCTTTGCTCCTTGAGATTTGACACTGGAACATCACAGATACTGTGGTGGTGTTAAATTATATCTTTTCACTGTCCTTCCTGTGGTTGCTGAATTAATACCTTTATGGCCTGTCTGGATTGGATTATATTCCTAGCTTTAGGCATTAAGCAGTCTACCCCATACTACAGCCTCTTTAAAAGATGCTGGTATTACTTTAAAAAGCTCATTATGGAACGTATTATCAGCGTCCAGTTATCTCAACATTTGTTATGTGTAGCTCACCACAGGCTTTTCTCAGGAATATATATATATATATACACACACACACACAGAGGTAAAATTCGATTTTCAGTGAGTANTAACTAGCTCCACAATATCCTGTAATACCACTGTGTCATTGGACAAGGTTTTAACTATAAAGGTAAAAGCATAAATAAGGCATCCACAACATTAACATGCACTGGTGAACACTTACTATGCTTTTAGGCAATAAATTAAAGTTTTGTACTGTTCTTTTCTGGAAAGCTTACAGCATCCTGCCAAGCATTATCATGGTCTTAGTAAAAGGAAATTCAAAAGATTATTATGGGGATAACCAAGTCAGAGCAATCTGGAATATCCTTGAGGACTGAGAATAAATATGATGCAGCTGAATCATTAAGAAATAGGCACTAGCCAACATAGGGGGGGTTTGTTTCTTTTATTGTTTTACAGCAAGGTTGCTGTTTTCCATTTTTTGTGGGTTTTTCTTTGAATTAGCCCTGTGTTACAACCACTAAAGACATTGAAATAAAAGCACTGCTAAAGCAGATGTTGCACTAGAAAATGGGTCCAGNAAGATTTCAACTTGAAAAACAATGTGCTCCTTAGCTTAAATTGGGCTGTTCTTCTCTTTTCCTTCTGCCTTTTATGAAGCAAATTCCATCTTTAACAAATCATCTACTAAAAAATCATCAAGATATTCTAAAGTATTTAAGTTTCCAAAAGCAATCCAAAGAACTGTCTGCTTGTCTTGGTTTCAGTTGCTGCCTTAAAAGTGCAGAGCAAATATTCACTTCACTGTAGTAAATGCACTTTGATTAATATTGTATGCTTCATTTTTATATGGAGAGTCCAAATTGTATTCTGAAATCCACAGTGAGAAGATGCTATTTGGAAGGCTTTGGAGAAGTAAAAAAAAAAAAAAATGTTTTGCTAGCGAAGAACTAAACCAACAGGTGTTACATTGACGCAAACATGCACCTGAGCTTTCCTATGCCATCCAAAGCATGTTCTTTTTCTTCAGCATGTCTTTCCTCTGCTGTAACAGAGAGCAGAGGAAAATCTCTTTGGCGATGGTAATTTGACCAAAATTACAGGGGCCTTTCCTTCAGCTGCTTGTCCGATCTGCAGTTACATCTTGGCCAAAAGGACTTGTGCTTTCCCTTGCCCAGACTGCCTCTTCTGAACTAACGAAAACTTGGAAATTAATTTCCTTACAAAGAGTTTCTAGTAAGAAGAAAGGGACTACCTAAATGTTCATTAAGTACTTGGTGAAGGAACTCCAGCAGTTCTGTGCCTGGCAGATGCAGTCTCAGCTTCCATGTGAAAGACAAGCTTTAAGCTGAGTTCATCAGGCTGTAAGAAACCTGTTTCCTCCTGGCTTCCAGTGAATTAGGATGATGCAGAGCATCTATTACTATTCCTAGGACTGCTAAGCTAGAAATTACTTGAAAGAGAATGGTCTAAAGCACAATTTTGTCAATCAAATTATGCACAAGTTTTTTTCTATAGTATATGATAAAAATGTAACCATTTTGATAAAAGTAAATCTTCTCCTTGGCAGGTGTCTTTCACCCTTAAAAACAGGATATAAAAATATGGAAGACTTCTTCATCTTCACATACTTATTACAACACTTCATACTTACATGGGAATTTCTCCATGACAAGAGCAAGGCAATAAAAATGAAAGTAAATAATTCTAAAATAAAATGACTGTCAGACTAATTGACTGATGTAAAAGCAGTGCATTATTAAAAGTGCTAAATGACTGTTGAATTTTTGAGAAATTATATATATGTAATTACATAGTAATAGAGATTTGTTTCAGAAAGGTGAGAATAGTTTTTAATTTAAATGTTAGGATTTTGGTTTTATCCCACATGAATGCAATATTAGATTATTAAATATGGAAATGCAGGCTACCACATTTGGGACAATGATTTTAGGCAATAAATTAAAGTTTTGTACTGTTCTTTTCTGGAAAGCTTACAGCATCCTGCCAAGCATTATCATGGTCTTAGTAAAAGGAAATTCAAAAGATTATTATGGGGATAACCAAGTCAGAGCAATCTGGAATATCCTTGAGGACTGAGAATAANTGCACTAGAAAATGGGTCCAGACCATTAAATGTACTTGTTTCATATAAATGATCCACTATAATTTAAAAAACTTATTTTAGAAAAAGACATGACTGGCAAAGACATGTGAGTTAAGTCCGCCTAAAAGCAAGTATTTCACTTATTAAAATTTGAAGCTGAGATACTACTGTTGATAAATGGGGTACACTGTATCTTTAAAAAATAAGGATTATTATTCTACAACAATCAATCTGTATGAAAATTCTTGGGTTTTTTGATATTTAGGGGTGTGGATTTTTGTTTCTGTTTTTTTTTCCTTTTCTTTTATGGAGAGTAAGTAATATATGATGCTATTGGGTAAAAGGAAGTTCTGAATTTCAGAGATTCACTCTCTAGCCTGTTTTCTTTGCAATACTTCTAAGACAAATATACCTTTTCAATTTTTTTTTTGTTTTTTTTTGTTTTTTTTTTGTACAGCAATTTCCATCACCTTTGTGGATGCTTGTTTTCTTTACTTTACATGTCTGAAACTAATGACCTACTTTTTATTGTATTGTATTCTTAACTTTTTTATGTCTTTTTTTGCTAAGTTTTAAATAATTTGAACTATTTTTGAAGCACATTTAAAGGAAGATAAAATCTGATGTTCTATGCTATGATATGGAAACACTAAAAAATGCTATGAAATAGCATCCCATGGACTTAACAGAGAGCCACAGACAAAATCTATAACTTTCAATGTGCTTCTTTTATGTCATAGCATCTCCATAATCCTGATGGGAATATTCAGCATGAATTGACTAAGTACAAATAGTGTTTGACCAACAATCAGCTTTTGAGATGAGATGACTTCTTCTGTGGATAAAGGGAGTGCAATAAGTATTGTTAACTTTGATTAATGTACCTGCTTTTTATTTCAGTTTCTGCTGGAAAATTTGTGTTGCCATACTATTAAACCGCCTTCTTTTCAGAAGCCATTCTATGAAATACTGTGCAGTGGTCAAAGGAATAGTTTTAACATTTTATAATATAATTATATTATCCTCTTAACTTCCTCCCCTTCCCCTCCCTTTATTTTATTTCTTCTGATGGTACAAAACCTTGATTTTCAATATTCACATTATAGTTCTTGAATGTTAAGAGGAAATTTTTTGTTATTGTATAAAGGACGTGAGTTCAAATAAATCCCTAATGAAGCTTCCTCTAAGCACTTCTCCCAATAATAAATATTACCAACACCTTAAAAGTAGCTCACTAGTATATCAGAGGTCACAAACTAGCATAAGCGCCATGGGAAAACCAAGAGAGAGGCTTGTACCAGTCTGAACTTGGAGGTCACATTTTGATGTGACAGTGTGAGACAGCTAGAGGCTGTGTGCTGTATTCTTATCTCCCTTTTGCTGGTTTGTTTTTTTTTTGAAGTCATCTTCCTTCACACAATAATTCATTAAACACCTGAACTCTAATTCACAAACATGTTTCTATTCACAGCATGTAAGTACAGCAGTATTCCATGGTGATATGCTAGGAGAGGTTAACTTCAACCAGTTTTGTTGGTCTTATTGCTGGAAAGTTAAGCTTCATGTAAAATATATCACTGAATTTCTTTGTAGCCAGCTGGAGTATAGCTGTCCATTCTGATAAGAAGCAGAGTTTTGAGATATTTCTCCTATTTTTTATATATATTTTACTTGGTCTTCAGCAGAGTGTCCCCAGAGCTACTCAGTCACTACTAAAGAGTCATTCATCTCCTACTTCTGGTTATAAGGAATCATGATGTAGAAGGATGTTAGCTCTTATTTTGTCTTTCAATCCTGAACATATTGATCAGTCCCTAGCCCTGAAATTACCCTACTGTCTATATTTCAGGGTGGTTTTTGTTGGACTGTAGGCACCATGCAAGGCAGCTCATCCAAAAGTCAACCAGAAGTGGATATCAATGATTCATATGAAGAAATATAAATAGCTGAATAGGTCTTAGATTTACCATTGATGCTAACATTTACAGAAAGTAACAAAGACCAATTATTTTATGTTCTCTTCTGAATAAAAGGATATTGGTTCTTGGGAGGAGCAGAGAGGAACCTAGATGGGAATGTGTGGTTCAGCCAGTCTTTCCTAGTGTTGATGTCATTAAATACATTTCCAGGATGTCTTCCTATTTCAAAAAAAATTTGCCATGCCCTACAAAACAAAATAAACCCAAAGTTTATTTTGCTTTCCCTCTATATTGAAAACTCTATTGTTCTCCATTATAGGCAGATAGATGTAGATTTTGTATGAAAGGTGGGTTGTGGTTTCTTCCTCTGTTCAGAATTACGCAGGTATTTGGGAAAAAGTTAAAAAGTATTTTACTATATATTCTTCAATTATGTAGTATTAAGATATTCAGAAGTAATTTATTGTTTGCCTCAATCTTCTCTATGTGTGCCTTATTATTATTATATTTTGGATGGAAGGTGGCTGGGTAAAAAGAAGGCAAAATTTCTATACCATGTAATAGTCTAAAGCTACCTCTCAGATCCCAGGCTTCTTGCACTAAATCTGTCTTGCCCTAAATAGTGAATAAATGTCTGAATTTTCCCTGAGCCCTGTATGTAATGCAGATTTTTAGAAGAGTTATTTTTGAACTGGTTGCCCTTGTACTTACTGTGCAAGGCAAATAAGAGGTATTACTAAAAGGAGTGGCATTCACTACAGCTGCCATGGTTTTGTTTGACAGGAATCAGGAATCAAAGCCATAAGCTGTCACAATCTAGACTGGTTTATTAAGTGATACCAATGGCAATTTACATTAGTGAATGGGAGCAACTGAAGTGGTCAACTTGTCCCTTTTTTGAATAGCATGTGTCTGATTTTTGCCAGTATTCTCTAGCTGTAAACCTTCAAATCCTGCCTAGATTACATTGCTAGAGTTTGCAAGAGCTGGTCTAATCTGCTGTTTCCCAAGGGCAGAAAATAAATTAATTTTTAATAATAGCAATAAGAATAATAGAAAATTAGTCTGGAGCTATCATGGGACACATGACATGGTTCAGAATACTTTTCAAAGAAAGTTGTTTCTGTGAAATCTGTAGGGCAGGTGATTACGAGTGGGAACTAAAAAGTTGATTATTAATCTAACTTTTCTAATAATAAGAGCAGCTGAGCCTTGGATGGTAGTGATTATAATGGGCATAAAATGACCACTTTTATAGTAAATGTCATTAAAACCACCACAATTTCAAGTTTACAGTATGATGATGAACCCAGCTGAGAGAGGCAGTAGTTTCTGTATGTACATTCAGCTTTCAAAATATGAGAGTTAGATTATTAAAAAAAAAAAAAAAAAGTTTTCACTGTTTTGCAATATCCCATTTTAATTACTTTTAAAAAGGTTTTTAACAGTACTTTTATGCAGAAATATTCCTTGCTGTCATGCTGAATTGATTTTTGCTTTTTTTTTTTAATATATATATGTTCTCTGTATTCTTTACACATACATTTGTAACTCTGTTGATTGTTTTGTATAGTTATATAGTTCCTAGCTAGTTTTCCCAATACTTTTCATTGTCCTGAAAGACAGAAAGACAAAACACATTCCAGAGCTCCATGCTGAGGCTACAAGGTCCCTGTCCTATCTAGGGAGCTGAACCCTGGGAACCAAGGTCAAAACGAGCTCTTTGAGACTCATTTTCATCAACACTAATCCCTAAAAAGTGGGGACGTGATTCAGGGAGAGTTGAACCGTAGGAAATTGTCTCACCACTGAACTGATTGATGATTTCTGTTACTTATGCTAATTTTTTTTCAATTATGCTAATTTTCTATACTTGGAAAACTATCTTCACCTGGTGGTGGGGGGAGGGTGCGGATATTTTGTGAATATTTTCCATATCGGCTCCTGCAGGCCCCCAATAAAGACAATCCTTTATATTACCTCCTATACTAACATTATCTCAAAAGTGTGTTTCATTTCTTGGTTCTTTAAGGTATCAGTTTAACCAACTATTTCCAGGGATAAGTCTTATCTCTGTTCAACCACCCAATCCAGTTATAATGACAGAGAGATTAGCCATCATGGCCACGCTTTAGCAACTCATCTTGATTCCATCAACTTTTATCATCACTGGAGGGACATGAAAGGATACCAGTAGTGTTAGTTTAACACTGATTATTCTCAGCTATGTTTTTATTGAAAATTCTCCCAACTCTAAGCAAGCTACATAAATATGAAACTGATTAGACTATTAGCCAAATAAATTTATCTTAAATAAAATATTTATGTATTTCATTGTTGGATTTGTTTGAGATGCAGTGAAGTAATTAGAAGCAATGCCTCCTCCTTTTTCTATCCCCTAGTTATTGTTGAAAATATATTATTTATATGCATATATATATACATTTTATATTTCGTCTAGTTTAGATATCTCAAATACTTTTTTTCTCAAGTTTTTCACAATCTTTTTTGAAATATGGGATTATTTTCCATATTCAATAAATAATCATACACTCATAAACATAAGCAATATAAGTATTCATTTATATTAAAGCTAATTCAAAATAAAAAACTAAGTATATTTCTTATGAAAAAACCAACACTATATGATGATGGCAATTTGTCATTCTGTCCGCATTTTGGACAGAATAATTTTTATGCGTCTGGAAACAAACTTACCAACCAAAAGCCCCAATTATATTATTGCTATTGTTTTTGCTGTAAACAATTGGTTCACTTCAGCTTTAAATTTAAAAAATTACCTCTCTATATCTGCTGAGAATCAAATTTGTTCTGGTTCGTTCTTGGATGCTTTCCCTTAGCTGGACTTCTGCTCAAATTTCATTTAACAATTTCTTTGCATTTGCCCTAGGGGGTTTTCCATACTTTTCTTCCATTCCCAGTACAATTTTTTTTTTTTTCTTAATATGCATTGTCGTTGGTTCAGTTGATTCTCAAGTATTTCTTGCTCATAATTATTTTGTATGCATCCACCTATGGCTTCCAGTATAAAGCCCTGAAATCTAATTTATAGAAAAAAATTATCCTGTCTAAATAACAGTGAGTCTTCCTTATTAGTCAGTCTTATTGTAATTATTTTGCATTGTAGTCTGTAGCTAACATCACACATGTATTTTTTGACTAGCATATTCAGTGCTTCATATTATTTCTGTAAATATTATGACTTTATGAAATGCCTTAATACATCTTTTGCAGAGCCTAAGGTTTTTTTTTTGTTGTTGTTGTTTTTTTGTTGGTTTTTTTTTGCTTATTTATATGTGTGATAATTCTAATTTTATGTTTTTCTGCATAAAGTAATCTATTATGAGATTAATTGCTTTAGTAAAATTTTAGCATCCAGAAGAATTGGACAACATGTATGAATGGAGTAAATGTCAGTCATTTTTATTTTAACTATGAAATATTATTGCACAAACCCCATGTTGAATTGTGTGTCTTCTGAACCTAATTGCATCATATATTTAATATTGATTGCACTCTCGTTAGTGACATCAGAACACAGCTATTAGTTACTAAGTCAATTTTTATTCTTTTTTTGCTTCAGGGGTGCTTGATGCCATAGTCATGATTAAACACAACTTCCATCTGTTCTAGCCTTAACCAAGTTATATCCAACCCAAACAGAGTGTGGAATGATTCCAGACTCTATCACATTGCTTCGCTCAACATTTTTAGTTGTGGCAACTGTTAAAATTCATTTAAAATTCTGGCAATAAAAGTATTTCAGTTTTAAGAAGTGAAATAAATCATTCAAAAAAATCACAAATGAAAGAGTTGTTCAATGTGAACAGAGATCACCAAACATTGTCTTCCTCCCCATTAGATCATGCCATGTTTTATGGGGTTATTTAATGTACCCATTATGTAATTTAATCATAGAGTACCTTGGGTTGGAAGGGACCTTTAAGATCATCTTGTTCCCACCCCTCACATCACCCCTCCAGCAGGGAAACCTTCCACTAGATCAAGCTGCTCAAAGCCCCATCCAACCTGTTCCATCCACTGGAACACTTCCAGTGATGGGGCATCTACAGCTTCCCTGGGCTTACCTGTGCCAGTGGCTCATCATCATCACAGTAAAGAATTTATTCTTAATATCTAATCTAAATCTTCCCTCTTCCAGTTTATAAGTAATCATCAAATATTTCACCTGTTTTATTCCATTTATATATCTCTTAGCACCTCTGAAGCATTTCCCCCCCTCTCTTTGCTGTACAATAATTAGTTGCTGCTGTTGAAAAAAATGAACTCTGCATTTTATTTTGCCTTGTTCCTATGTGTGATGGTAACAATGACAATGTTGTTGTTCAAATTCATAAAGTCTGCTAAAATGCCTCCCCCTCTTTCTTGCCCTCCCCTTAATAATGTTTGTTATATGGCTTTTGGAGGGCTAATAAGCCCCTTTACATTTTTCATTCAGTTTTCAGCAAAATGAATATCTCAAAACACTTGAGATAAGCAGGAATAGGATGGTAATTATTCATGATGGGAATACTGGTTCTGTGATGCAAAATAAGCTGCTTAGAGAAGACACTCTCTAGTTCTCACTGGTAGATGCAAACAATCACAGTTATGAGGAAAATCTATGTACTTTTACTCATTGCTATTTGATCTCACATCTAAAAGTAAAATGTTAATGTTCTTAAAAGAAATGAGCAAATCCAGAATATTTGCATTTATACTGTTCTGGGTGTAACAAGATCTTCAGCTATCAGCATGGTAAAATAATTACAAGCAAGATGCTAATCACATTACATTGGTATTTTGGTTTAGTGTGGAAAGTGTACAAAGTTTTTTGTTTGGCTTTCTGTTTGTTTGGGTTTGTTTGTTTGGTTCTTCCTTTGCATTTTTAAACAGACAGAAATTACATCATGCACAAGCGGAAAATGTACTTTAAGAGTAGCCAATTCATGTAAACCCATGAAAGTTATTTAGAAGTCTGTTACCTAGAGGTAGTTTTGCTCATTCAAGCCTCTAAACAAAACATAAAATTTCTTAATTAGTCTACTCTGTATTGAATCAGGGAAGGGTGACATATATGTTCAGATCAGTGAAAATGGAGGGGCAAAGCAGGAGAAGAAACTTTAGTGGAAAGTAAAAGAAGTCAGATGCCAAATGTGAAGAATGAAAGGAAGAACTGCAAGTTATTCCCAGAAAGATTTCACCCCATATTAATTCAGAAATTTGATGGAATTTGCATATTAGATCAAATAAGTGATACAGTCTTCTTGGTACCCTCCTTTTGAAAGTTTTCAGCTTAGATAACTCCTACAGACAAGCATTGAAATTAAATCAATTAGAAGTTCATAGACACGCTGTCTTCACATCCCTTGATTCTAAGTGTGCTTGCAGTTATGCATTTAGAATTTATATAAATAACATTCACATTTAAATCTGTGTGAATGCATATGTATGTGTATAAATAGACAAAGAACAAACTCTTCTCATAATCTTTATACTATAACAAAATGGGCAAAAAAGGTTTGCAGGAGCATTTTTCTGGCCTCTTTATCTCATAGACTATTAAAGCAGTGACTAACTATTGATCAGATTAAGCTGACTCTTGTCAGTGACTAACTATTGATCAGATTAAGCTGACTCTTGCCCATTTCTGCATTGTCTAAAGTACAGTCTGAATTTTTGCTTTATTACTATTTATCCCCCTCCTTTCAGCTGTATTTTCCTCTTTAGGCTTTCTTTGTGAATCACTCTTGTAGATACAGTTATTTATACAAGAAACTGCAGGAAGGGTAGAAAAGCGAGTACCATATGGTGCTTAAATCAAGATTAGTACATTAGTATGTCAAGCTTTTCAAACCTCTGTATTTTCACAAGTTTACTACTGACAGAGATATTTAAGAGAGAAAAAATTTGCATCACAAATGTGAAAAAATTCAGTAGAATGGCTTCACTAAACTGACAATTCCCTGAAGTTTTGTTGTATAAACTTTTACCTTAAAATGACAATTCAAAAGTAGCAGAATGTTACAGTAATAAGATGTGCAGCAACTTTGGACGTTCTTCCCTTTATGTACAAGAAACATAGTATTAAATCAGAACTGTAATTGTAAAATATGGACTTGGTTTTTATTTTATTCACTCTGCATAGTAGTCACTTGTGCTTAAGACTGTTTTTCTCTTTCTACTCCTTATGGTAATTCACCCGGGAAAACAGCTCTTTGCAAACAATAGAAGGCATTGTTTCTGTCTGTGGGATTTGGATGAGTGCATATTTAAATATGGAAATATAATATGGGGATAGGAAAACATTCTTTGTATGCCAGTAAAGGATATGGGCAATCCCTAGAACATATGGAAATCCTTATTTGATTAAAAAGCAATAGCTATGTTTTATTAAGAGTAAATCAAGGAAAAGCTAGTGCTTGGAAAGCTTTTGTCTTTGATGTAGCTTCTACTGTTAACATCTGTAACGTCTGAATGCTAAAAAGAAATGGACCATGTGTAAAACCAAGAAACTTCTTATTGAGGTCAGAAAAAGAGGCACAGTAGTTGTGTTGAACATGATAAAACCAAATTACTAACCTAATTGCTGGACATATTCCATCTTTTAGCTTTTCTGAGAGCACTGGAATAGACTCAGAACCTCTTACTGCTGTGATATTTGCTGCCTTTAACTAAACTGGGTTGTATGTTCCGGGCTTGGCATGAATCTACTCTCTTTAGGTACACGTTTTCCAGTTTCGAAGAGAGTTCCCCAAAAATAAAACACAGAATATAACCTCCCTGGTAAGAAATGAAAAAATAATTAATAGAGACAATAGTTGAATAGGATTGCTTTTTCTCAGTTTGTGAAAACCTAATAAGGAAAAATCTGAGGTGGGCTGCCAACTAAACTTAAAAGATGTAATAATAATAAATAATTGTGATATAATAAAATGGACATATTGTGATTTGTATAATTATTTTGATGCAAAGACTGATGCATGCTATGACTTCCTCTGCTGTCTGATATTTTCTATCAGAGATGTGACCTTTGCTAGACAGGGTGACAGCTTTATTGGAATGAATGTCTAAGCACATATGCAATTTTTTCTTCCATATGGTTATAAATGCACAATTATTCAATGTGTTAAAATCAGTAAAAGAATAGTGATCATCTTATCATGGAATTTCTTAACTGTCGAGAAACAGAAAAATAAATTTTTGCAAGACCTTAAAGGAAAGTCGTAGCTTATAGTACAAAAATTTTAAAACTACTATTCAGTTTGTGAGGTTGGATGGGGAAATCTGATAATATGCATAGATAAAATGTTCCTTACTAATGAAATTAATCACTTAAATAGTGAGGGGTCAGACAGAACTTGAAAAATTTATTTTATCCTTGTTAGTTGCTCAGTTACTGGGACAGGGCTCTGTTTCATGACTTCCGTAAAGCACGGTTCCTTTCTAGTTAATTATAACAACTCCTGGTTGGATAGCTAAATAAAATAGTAGACATTGAAGAGATCCTCTTTTCTCAAATAAACTGCTCATAATAGACATGTGAATAGCTTCAGGTGAGCAAAATCTGTTTTCATCAATATTTTTGCTTCTGTCATATTGTCATGCCAGCATGTATCTATATTTTTCTATAAGTCATAATTTGTTAATGGGAAGAATATATAGTGTAAGTAATGCATAAAAATAAGTNTAAATCTAAAAGCATATTTTAACTGTTGTCCCTGTTGGGAAACAATTCTATTCAAAGTTCAGGTGCCATTGTCCATGGGAATAATGCAAGCCAACAAGGTAGCTGTATCATGCATAGACATTCATATTTTACCCTGTCAATGCATTACTGTGTGTTTGGTTTTCCTCCGGAAAATTATTCTTACTGTCACTGCCCTAGAGCCAGTCTATGTTTTATTGTATNGTACACGTTTTCCAGTTTCGAAGAGAGTTCCCCAAAAATAAAACACAGAATATAACCTCCCTGGTAAGAAATGAAAAAATAATTAATAGAGACAATAGTTGAATAGGATTGCTTTTTCTCAGTTTGTGAAAACCTAATAAGGAAAAATCTGAGGTGGGCTGCCAACTAAACTTAAAAGATGTAATAATAATAAATAATTGTGATATAATAAAATGGACATATTGTGATTTGTATAATTATTTTGATGCAAAGACTGATGCATGCTATGACTTCCTCTGCTGTCTGATATTTTCTATCAGAGATGTGACCTTTGCTAGACAGGGTGACAGCTTTATTGGAATGAATGTCTAAGCACATATGCAATTTTTTCTTCCATATGGTTATAAATGCACAATTATTCAATGTGTTAAAATCAGTAAAAGAATAGTGATCATCTTATCATGGAATTTCTTAACTGTCGAGAAACAGAAAAATAAATTTTTGCAAGACCTTAAAGGAAAGTCGTAGCTTATAGTACAAAAATTTTAAAACTACTATTCAGTTTGTGAGGTTGGATGGGGAAATCTGATAATATGCATAGATAAAATGTTCCTTACTAATGAAATTAATCACTTAAATAGTGAGGGGTCAGACAGAACTTGAAAAATTTATTTTATCCTTGTTAGTTGCTCAGTTACTGGGACAGGGCTCTGTTTCATGACTTCCGTAAAGCACGGTTCCTTTCTAGTTAATTATAACAACTCCTGGTTGGATAGCTAAATAAAATAGTAGACATTGAAGAGATCCTCTTTTCTCAAATAAACTGCTCATAATAGACATGTGAATAGCTTCAGGTGAGCAAAATCTGTTTTCATCAATATTTTTGCTTCTGTCATATTGTCATGCCAGCATGTATCTATATTTTTCTATAAGTCATAATTTGTTAATGGGAAGAATATATAGTGTAAGTAATGCATAAAAATAAGTGGATACATTTGGGGAAAATTGTGAAAATTATTGAAGTTTATTTATTTATTAGATGTAGTCCGCAGTAATTAATATTTCAAGCGCTTGTAAGAAAGAAGTACTCTGTAGGTATTCCACGGTGCACTACTAATAGCTAGAAATGCAAAAGTGGACTAAGATCTAAAGCAGTTAAATATTCATTATTTTCCATCTACACTATAAGCAAGGTATGAAAAAGTNAATTTATTCAGAGCTAGTCTAGCTGACTGTAAGGTTAGTTTTCACACTAATTACTTCACAAATTATGAATGGCAATGTACTGCTATTTACTGCTCTTACTTCAATTTGGGAAGGAAAAATGTCTATATTAAGAAAAACCCAGTGATATGAATAATAAAAGCTTTTTCATTTTGGTTTCATAGTTTTGTTTTTTTTTTCACTAATTGCTCAGTAGCTTCATTTAAGAGTAGCTATACTGATAATGTTTAAAACTAAACACCTTTTAAACATAAACCGTTTTTCCTTATACCATTTACTACTGTAGATTATTTTCTATATTTTTCTTTAATCTTTTAGTAATGTCATTCTGTTTGAAGATTCTTTTAAAAGGATCTGGTGGTAAAAGGCCCAAAGACCATCACAGATTCTTTCCTGGGTTCTTCAGTACTATGATTAACATAATACAATATAAATCTCACCTGACTTTCTATTGTTAGATGGTTTTGGAGTGCTAACCTTCATTGAAACACTGTCAATAGAGTAGCCACTATGATCCTATAGGCTAGATCAGAGATTTGCAGAAAAAATACATGTAGTTTAATTCTATGTTTTAGGTTACAGGAGGAATTGTCACAGTACACCTGAACACTATCCACATGAGTAAGCTTTGCTATTTGAATCACATTGTTGAATGCTGGGAGGGTTTTACTATGTTTGAGGAAATAATTTTTTTCCAACAGCTGTCTTCCTCAACTTCTCTGATATCTCTTAATTTAACAGACTGCTGCTTCTTTGAATAACATAAATACAAAATGTTTTGGTACAATTTAAATTCCATAGAAACTAATTTGTAAAGCTATTTAGGGGGCACACTCTTCTGGGTCTGATTTGAATTGCTTGACTATTTGCTGAATTTCTGTACCAGTGTTAAGATATGGTCCCTTCCTGAGAATGTGTGGAAAGAGAATTAGAGCATGGCGTGTTTTGGAAATGTGCAACCAGGAGTCCGTGTGAAAGCTGGAATCTGTTAAGAACTCATTGCCTGCTGCCTCAGTTGGTACACTGTGTTGAGGATTTAGCATTGATTATTCCAATTTTCTATGCTATTCCTCACTCTTCTAAGCAAATAAGTAGAATAAAACATTTTTATAATTACTTTTAAATAGCTATGGCATGTGTCCTCTTGCCTTTGTTATGATAATATTTATTGTGTATAAATATATATATTCTTATAATTTATGTCTCTTTCTTCCTCTCTTTCCTACTTATCTCTTATATCTTTGGAGAGAAAGAGCTCTATGAGGGAAGGTCCTTTTTAAAGGAAAAGTTGTTAGTTTTTCTCATGTGTATAGACTCCCAAGTGCAGACTTACTCTCTGCACTTTCTGTAGGGCACCTCAAAAGTCTCTATTTCCAGTAGTCTTCCACAAGTCTTAGTTTCAGCTGCCTGACCTTTTGTAGTGGAATTATATTTCTCATGAGAATTTCCTACTAGATCTACTACTGAACTCAATGAATATATGATCTTTCTTGATAGTGAAATGGGAGCTGAAACCTTTGAATCTATGCAAGGATTCAGGAAAGTCTGACTTTTGAGTAAGACTTTGCTTAACAAACTAACTTTACCTTTAAGCTTCATAAATCATGTAGTACTTATTTGGTCTTGGGCCAGGAGACTTGGCACCATGCACAACCATGCCATTGATTTGCTGGTGTGTCATTATATCTCCAAAGGGTAATGCCATAAATATCTGTATCATTAACTGCAGATAATGGCTAGCAGACTCCCTGGCTCTTCTTTTAAACGCCTCAGCAAAAAGTTGCAGAGTTCCCACAGCCTCTTTGAGTTCTCCCTTGTGATGCCTAGGTTTGTTCCAAGAAAGATGGTCTATCTTAATATCACCAGGATTTTGTAAATGCAAAAGAAAATAAACCTCATGAGCACTGCTTTTTCCCCATTAATTTCACATATTCACTATACTTAGCTTGAGCAGTTACTTGATCATGCAATTTGACTTTCTGCACATTAGATGGCCAGAAGTCCATGATATTGCTCTCTTACCCATGCATTAAGAACATTCTTGAAGCCTTTGGGAATCTCTAGAGCTAATGTATCTATTTTTCAAAACTTAACATCTGAATTCTATTTCCTAAATTCTCCTGTTATCTGTGAGCTGCAGAGTAAAATAATGTAACCCTCCAGAAAGACCAGCAATACAGCATCACCTACAGAAGGACAAAGGATATCCACCTTAGCAAGTACTAAAAAGCCAAGGCTACTGCAGATATTTGCAGTATATTTTTAAATTAAAAGCTAGATCATGCTATAAAAAGTGTCAATCTCTGGAGTTTCATTTGGTAATGAAAAAACTCTCTATTTTTATCCTTTGTCATGGGCTCTTACAGCAGTCAGTCCAGGTAGTGTGGATATCAAATCACTGAAGTGATGGAATATTTCTTACCAGATTTTTACTCTATTATTCTTCCACTAATTGAAGAATATTAATAAGATTAATAAAGAAAAAAAAAAAACAAAACAAAACAAAAAAAACCCCAAAACCCAAAACAACTTGCATAACATGGTAGTTGCTGATATATTGTCCTACATGAAGCTAACGGTATATGGAAACACTTTAAAATTTCTTCTAGGAATCCAGTCCTGTTTGAAATAACATAAGTTGATTTTTTTTTTTCTTTTATTTTAACAGAATGTGAACCGGATTTTTTCATTTAGTTTAGCTATGAATTCTTTTTGTCAATGAACTACTATATCNGATTTTTTTTTTTCTTTTATTTTAACAGAATGTGAACCAGGATTTTTCATTTAGTTTAGCTATGAATTCTTTTTGTCAATGAACTACTCATATCTTTAAAAAGTGAAAAAAAAAGGAAATTATTTCTATTCTATTTTTAAGCACTAGTTGTTTAAAGGAAAGAAAGTCAAAATATCAATGAACAAAGAACTGAATAGATGTAGCCCTGTTGAATGGAGATTTTCTTTCTGGCTCTGAAGTTGCCTCACAACAGACATGATACTGCTTATAGGGAACATAAAGATGTGGGACTCTTTATGCTGCCTATGTGTTATTGCACCCAAAAGCCATCAAAACCCTTGCCTGATTTATGAGAGCTTTTCTAGCAGTATCTTTATCATACAAAATTTAAAATTTATCAAAAAAAGTGGGCTGCAAATCTTATGGTTGTTTGCATCTATTTTACAACTTCATTCAGTTTTGGAATATAATGAATGGATGGATGCCTTAAGAATGCTGATAGTTTAGTAGATATTTGTTATTGTACATGATAAAATGACCAGAGTTCCAGAGTTTCTTTTTTTGGTGTTTAGTTTCATTTCTATGTATATGTTTTCCTTCTGCTTTCCTTCCTTGAGATCCATTTTCTTTTATTTGCACTACATTAAGGAAATATTTATTTTTTGCCAAGGGTTCGACTCATATATATTTACAGAGTACTTAATGTTAACCATTCTGACTAGTTTTCTGAGATTGTCAGCTTTTCATATAATCCTGCATAAAAACTTGCACTCAGGACTATTCTTTAAAATGGTAAAATAAAATTTAAAAAATCAGTACAAATAAAGTTTTTTAGGGGCTTACCTTAAGTCCAAGTTGTTAAGAAACTCTTTAATTTTTCCTTACCCTTTTTTATTTTGATTTTGGATTTAATAAATGGTGTTGTATTATGGAAGATGCAGGATAAATCAATTTTGAGTTCTCTGCTCTCTAGTTCTATATTTAAAGTTAAAACAATTTTTGAGAATGGAATTTTTGCTTATTGCTAAAAAAAATTAAAAGTGTAAATAATAGAGGCAAAAAAACCCAGATAAAATTTGTAACTAACTAGATTTTTCCACTCAATAAATGTCTTTCCTTCAGCCAATTCAAAATACTTCCACGTGGAAATTATACAGAAAAATAAGATGGACACAGATAATTTTTTTCTGATAATCCACCAATGATGTGTAAGAATGAAATGCTAATTCTTTATTCTGCATGACCATAGGGGGTCCAGACAAGGGATTGATTTCTTCCACAACCTAGTTAAGTACTCTTAGCCCTGGGTTCATGAACATAGTCTTTTTCTTGTTGGTCCTATTGAGCTATTTGTTTAATCTTCTTTCAAGACTTGAGAGATTAGGTCAAAACTGAGTACTGGGATGGTTCTGAGTGAAAACAAGAACATATACTCCTCTTCCAGAGTTCAGAATGATAAGAATTCTACCAAAAATATTTTTCGCCAAACCTCAAAGAAATTTTACATTAAAATCCTTGAAACTAATTAGCATCCCAATGAGAAAATTGTATTTTATCATTTCATGTTAAGCAAAACAAAACCTTTCAAATTTCTACTTCAGTCAAGAAAAAACATACTGGTTTAACTGTCTCAGAAAATTATGAAGACATAAAAATTACTTTTTACCTTTTGGAAAAAAAAATTCTCTTCTATCCCCATATCTTTTAATTAAAATAAGTGATAGTAATTTGACAGGTTGTCAGAGCTATCTATAAAGAAATTGTTTATTGCTGTAACAATCTACTAACTTGATAACTTTTTGATACATTATTAACCTTTTCTAGCATCCATTTGTCTTTGCTAAGAATGCATAGTTGTGAAAATCTCACACTTCTGAGAAACTCAAAATACAAGGTTAAAAAAACCAAACCAAAACAAAACAAACCCAAAAAAACCACAAAAGCTCCCAAAACAACAAGCAACCACACAAAAAACCTGCCTGAAATATTACACTTAATTGTATATAAAAGTGAAAACATAATTTGTCCTGAGAATTGTAAGCAAACATGCTAATATTTCAAAAGCAAAATCCATTAATACTTTCTTCTGGAATACAGTGAATTATTTCTTAGAAAAATATGCATTACTTTTAATGCTCTTTAACCATATATCTATTAATTATCTTCCAGTCTGACGTTCAAACGAAAGCTAAGTGAACTAAGTGAACACAAAAGACATTTTTTAAAAGACGAACAGCTTTCTTTTGTATTATATTGCATTAATTTCCCTCCACTGGGCTTTAAATTCTGTTCCTTTAAATTGCTATGTAAAAAGGCACATGAGCATAGGGCCATTGAGATTTGCTTCTGCTGATGTCAAAAGAATTTTCATGCAGGGGAACTGAACAAAATACTGAAATATAGTAACAAAAAATAGAAATATAGAAATATAAACCACAAATATTCAAAATAGGTACATTAAACTCTATAAATCATAGGTAATTGGATGGGGACTGCTTTAATTTAATTACATGTGGCTCTCTCTCTGGCTCTAATGCCCAGAAAATATTCTGGTCCTATGGTAATTATTTCTTTAAAATGCCAGTGTTATATTTCAGTTGTCACTGCAACTCTTGTGGTTTGTAGGGTTAAAGACAAGGAACTAGGAAAAAATGTGGGATTCCTATTGTAAGCTTTGACTGGGAAGAATAATAATTCTTAGTTGAAACAATTCTCCTTGTCTTCCTTGGAAAATTAAACTCTGTATCATTCAAGTGCTCTTTTACCCCACAAATAGGTTTCAATAGAAAGAAAGAGTATACTGGTTATTATCTTTTAAAAAAAAAATTATATATAAATTTCCTATTTTCCTTAATCAGATCTCAAACTCTCTGAGACAGAAACTGTCTTTGTAAACAAAGCTCTAGTAAAGAACATTGTACCTGAGAGTGTAAGTTGACAACAGCTAAATTAAGTTTTTTTTCTCTCTTACTTTCTTTCTCTCTTTGTCTTTATATGAATTCTCACTCCCATCCAGTGTACTTTAAGAAAATACATTTTTCTGTTAGTTATCTCTGGTGTCATGTGCACATCCACTAAATGTAATTAGTGGAGAATGAGATTTCCCTGATATAATAGAATTGGCTCAAGGAGTTAAGTCCATGGATGAAGTAGAAAAAGGACCTCACAGACTGACAAAACTGGTTTCTTAATACTTGATATGATCAAAGTGAAACATCCAAAATAGACACAGATGCAGCAAAGAGATATGTTTCAAGGGAAAAATTTGTGAGTGAGCTAAAATGTGTGCATTATTGCTCTTAAAATATATTGGCATTTTGCAAATAGAACTGGAATATTGAATTTACAGAAAAATAATAGAGCATAATAATATAACACAAAATAACATAAATCTTATTTGAAACCTGGCAAAAACCCTTAAGCAATTATATGCTATAAGGTGCATGATTTCATTCAGAACTTTTATTTGGCAGATGTGAAAGTGTGGGGCTGAATTGATAAGGACAACCACACTTTAAAAAAGGAACCTCAACAACAGAACAACCCTCAAAGCAAAGCACAAAAAAGAGCATTCCACAATTATTAAAGACTTCAAATAACTGATTTTTCAGCTTTATTTATAATTAAGAAACATATAACCATTCACACCGCTCTAGGTACTTAAATATTAAGTACCTACAAGGGACATAAAAGTATTCAACCAACCAGAAAAGTTAAAAATTTTTAATTATTTTGAAATAGAGTAAGATTCAAAATATTGATTTACAAATCAATATTCTTATTCTGAAATTGTAAGAGCTACAGTCCAGTTCAAAATGATTAGTGGATAGAAAGTTTTCAGAATTTAATAATGCAACAGTATAATTCTAAGGTGTTTTTCCTCATTTTCAGATTGCAGTTTCACTCTTCCAGAGGATTCAGTCTTTCCAGATTATTTTGGTGTGAATGTAAATAAAAGCAAATCTGTTATCACTTGACATTTTAAATAATCTTTTGTCTTGGGCACAGCTAAAGGAATACAAGATGCAAAAGACTATTGTAGCCACAAAATTTAGCTATTAATTCTTCTGATAATTGCCAGTAATTTGTTTGGGGAAAATTTCCCTCTTATATCTGACAACTGTTTCTAGAAACATTGTAGTAGTCCTATTGCTTTGTTTTTCATTAAGAAAATGCAGGAAAAAACTGGTTTAAAAATTACTGTCACCATTTCCTTCTTCTCAGTTTGTTTGCTTGTTTGTTTGTTTGAGTGGAGCTTTTTCTTTGGTGCAGCAATATTCTGCTGTGAGAACCAAGCCACCTTTAAGAGCTTCCCTGGGTGGAAGAAAGTTCCAACCCCAGGACTTTTTTGTACACCAAAGTTTCTAGAAAACTTGAAATATTTTAGGTATGCATTTTTTTCCCATCTAGAGTCATGTACACATATTGCTTCTGAGGGATCACCTTACAAAATATGATGGTTTTAATTGGGCAAAGGCTGAAACTGTTTTATTTCAGTCATTGATCTTTCTTTTCCTTTTCTTTTTTCTTGCTTCATAAATAAAATAGCCCTTCCTGGCATTATATATGTTATTATTTTGACACAGTAAAACTAACACAAAGCAGAAAAAAAAAAAATCCCTTTAGAAGGTGACTGCTGCTGCTCTGTGCTCACCTGGCTGATCTGCCCTTTGTCAGAACTCTGTTTCAGCTGCAGCTGTCTCTGACAGACAAACACTCTGGAGGAGGTGAGGAGTGGAGAACATAGAAGTGTGTTTCCTGGACAGTGGCCCATTGCTGCATTAGGTCCCAGGAGGTTCTCTGTGACATAAGTGCCAACTGAAATCCGGCTTGAAAGAGAAAGGTTTTTATATCCACCTCTAAGAACAGACTAGCTCATCCTTTAATCTTCTGGCAATAATGGGACTGTAGTGATGAAGCATGTGAGTTTGAGGATACAAAAATCCTTTTGCAAATGTAAAAATTTAGATCAAAATCTGCCTGCTTGCACAACAGAACTGTCTTCTGTGATAACCAAAAGTGCTGACAGCAACTATCTTATTAAATAAGCATACATGTTAAAGCATAAATACATACCTTAAAAATTAATCTACAGTACATTGTTCTAATAATATGAATATCTACATTTTGAAATGGAACACAGGAGTGCTGTAAAAATGTGTGAATATTATAAGTTCATTATGGATAAAATTTTTATCCAGTTAGACTGAAAAAAGAAATGATATTTACTCTCATAATAAATATGTTTTAAAATTAATATATAAAACAGCAAAAATTAGTTAGTTTCTTTAAAGTAATTACAGCAAATATTTGCAAAGTTTTAATTTTGTAGGTTTGTAGACTGCTATAATTTCAAACTAGCTTAAATGCTAAAGTGAATAGTTTACATAAAAATCTAATAGATTTGTTACTGCTGACTTACAAAATAGGTCTCTAAACTGCCACAGTCATTTTTTATTGCATTCTGACACTCAAACACAGTCTCAACAGAATTTTCTGTCAACATGACGATATTTCTGTGACATCTTGTAAGCCCCTGAGGTTTGTGGCAAATTGGTATTCATAACATCCTATGAAGGGACTGAGGCAGTATGCAATTAATGACTCTTATTCAACTAAGAGTAGCTACTTTGGTTGCTACACTGTGCATCAAAGGAACTAAAAATTGAAGAAATAATTTACTAACTTGAAAACTTGATCCAGCCTATCAATAGGCTGTATACACAGATGTGTGAAATCAATCCTGGTATCAGGATTTTTTGTTGCCTTAAAAATGGGGTAAAAATTAATGTGATTTAGAGGAAATCAGTGCAGTATTTCAAAGTGGGTGCAGAAAGCATGAACATAAAGACTGAGCAGTATAAACAGAATAATATACTATGTTTATTATTCTAGAACCAGATTTGAAGAGAAACAAGATAGGTCTACCCTTTTGCTAAAGCAAGCAGAGTTGAAGGAATTCCAGAAAGACTCAGAAAAGGGTCCTGGTTTGATATTGGCCAAACCCCAGGCACCTATGAAAATTGTTCACTCACCCTCTCTTGCTTTCAGTTGGGCAGAGGACAGGGAAAAAAAATTAACAAAGGGCTCATGAGTTGAGATGAAGACTGGGAGAAAATAAGGGCAAAATGGGTTCAAATTGAAAAGTATAAAGTAAATTTATTATTAAAAGAGTCAGAGGAGGACAATTAAAAGCAAAATAAGCCGGAAAATATTTTTTTCCCCACACTCTCTTTCCATTGACAGAGGAGGGAAACAGTGTGGGAGTTTTGGTCAGTTCGTAACTTGAGTTCTTTTTCTGTTTGCTCAGGGAGAGGAGTCTTTTCTCTGTGATGCCGTGAATCTCTCCCATGGGCAAACAGTCGTCCCAAAACTGTTGTGGAGTGTGTCCCTCATCCATGGGGTGCAGGATAGGCTGCTCTATTGTGGAAGCAGGGGCCCTCTCTCTCTGTCTCTCGAAGCAGGGGCCCTCTCTGTCTCTGGAAGCAGGGGCTCTCTCTCCAATCAGTCTCCCACTGGATCACAGCTTTCTCTGGCATCCACCTGCTCCAGCGTGAGCACTTTTTCCCATGGACTGAGTGTGGATCTCTGCATTCCCCACGGATTTCATGCGTTACAGGGGGCAGTTTGTGTCACCATGGTCCTCACTACGGCTCACAGAGGAATCTCACCTTCACACTTGGAGCACCTCCTCCCCCTCTTTTTTCCCCCATGGAGCTTGGTGCCGCCGTGTTGTTTTCCCTCTCGTGGCCTCGCTTCCTCCTCCTCTCTGACTGGAAGCGAAGCTGCTGCCCGTAGGTACCGCTGAGAACAAGTTCCCCCAAGTCAGAGGTTGCTGCAGGGTCCCAAAGCACTGAGAGGTTGCTCTCGTACGGGTTTCCCCTCAGGAGTCGCCCGCCGTGTTTGCGCTGCCGGCCGGGCGGCCCCGCTGCCATGGCGCGGGCAGGGCCCTTTGCCGCCTCTCGCCTCTCCTCATGCGGGGCCGGGAAGGAGAAGCCGCCGGCCCTGCCCTGCTGCCCGCGGCACGGCTGGGTAGGGGCAGCCGGGCGGGCAGGGCTTGCCGCGGGCTGTGCCGAGGTGGCGGCGGCCGCTGTGGCCCATTGCTGCCCGCTGTGCCGAGATGGCTCTGGGGCTCGCCCATCACCACCCCTGGAAATAAAGTGGCCATGCNTATTGGCCAAACCCCAGGCACCTATGAAAATTGTTCACTCACCCTCTCTTGCTTTCAGTTGGGCAGAGGACAGGGAAAAAAAATTAACAAAGGGCTCATGAGTTGAGATGAAGACTGGGAGAAAATAAGGGCAAAATGGGTTCAAATTGAAAAGTATAAAGTAAATTTATTATTAAAAGAGTCAGAGGAGGACAATTAAAAGCAAAATAAGCCGGAAAATATTTTTTTCCCCACACTCTCTTTCCATTGACAGAGGAGGGAAACAGTGTGGGAGTTTTGGTCAGTTCGTAACTTGAGTTCTTTTTCTGTTTGCTCAGGGAGAGGAGTCTTTTCTCTGTGATGCCGTGAATCTCTCCCATGGGCAAACAGTCGTCCCAAAACTGTTGTGGAGTGTGTCCCTCATCCATGGGGTGCAGGATCGGCCGCTCTATTGTGGAAGCAGGGGCCCTCTCTCTCTGTCTCTCGAAGCAGGGGCCCTCTCTGTCTCTGGAAGCAGGGGCTCTCTCTCCAATCAGTCTCCCACTGGATCACAGCTTTCTCTGGCATCCACCTGCTCCAGCGTGAGCACTTTTTCCCATGGACTGAGTGTGGATCTCTGCATTCCCCACGGATTTCATGCGTTACAGGGGGCAGTTTGTGTCACCATGGTCCTCACTACGGCTCACAGAGGAATCTCACCTTCACACTTGGAGCACCTCCTCCCCCTCTTTTTTCCCCCATGGAGCTTGGTGCCGCCGTGTTGTTTTCCCTCTCGTGGCCTCGCTTCCTCCTCCTCTCTGACTGGAAGCGAAGCTGCTGCCCGTAGGTACCGCTGAGAACAAGTTCCCCCAAGTCAGAAGTTGCTGCAGGGTCCCAAAGCACTGAGAGGTTGCTCTCGTACGGGTTTCCCCTCAGGGGTCGCCCGCCGTGTTT
>VWZN01005595.1:107773-118011 GCA_013396955.1 Regulus satrapa | reverse complement strand
CCCCCCCACTATCAAAAAGCCAGGCCGTGCCAAACTAACAGAAAAAGATGCTAAACCAAAACAGAAAATTACTTTTTACAACAAGATACTGCAGCTCTTGAAAAAGCATGTTGAATACGGTTGTAATTAAATCTCATTGTAACACTGGCGATTTGTGTGATGGACCCTGAGGTTTGTGTTCTATAATTAAAAATGTTTCTAGATTGCAATTCTCTTAATGCTGGATTTTTTTGGTCTTTCTTGGACTTTATATTGTAAAATTCTGTGAAGACCTGTTGTCTCTTGCAACTGTCATAAGGCTTTTGGTACTTACTTTATCTTCAGACATCTTTCCTGTCTCTCCCATCCTTTCTTCAGTACCCCGTCTTATTTCCTTGGATCTGTTGTGTATGGAAATAGATGCTTGCTTGCCCTCATGCTGTTGCCTAGTATCAGAAGACAAAATTCTTGCAGCACTATGAAAATAGTAAGATAAAAATCAGGTCTTTCTTAGAAGCTTCCCAGTGCTCCCATGGTGGTTATGGCCACATCCAGCCTTGGATTTCTGCAATTTTATAACTTTAACAAATTAGTATATCTAACAAATATTGTATAATTAGACAATAATTGTCTAATAATTGTCCAATTATTATTAGATAACTTCCCCCATGTACTGCCCCATTGGAGTTGGCCCATGGTTTCTTTGCCCCATTTCTTCTTAGATTCTGGTTGCAAAACAAAATGTCCTTATTGGAGGTTTTCTTCTTAAAAATATGACTAAACAGTATTTCAGGAATGTGTTGGATTAGCTTGCTGTTCTAAAATGTAAGGGGGAAAGGGAGGGAAAAGTACTTGGAAGCTACAACCATGTATTAGTAATCTACAAAGTTAAAAATTATGAAAAATTTATAGGAAGCAAAAATCTTTAGGCATCAAGGGAAGAAGCAATAGCTCTCTTTTTCCTAGTGATACCCAGTGAAAATCAGCCTCTGCTCAGCTCTGAGCCAACACAACAAAGAGTGCTCCTTGATTACTGTGCACAGTCAAGTGCTCTGTGCTGTGCACCTGGTGTAAGTACAGTCTTTGATGTTGACATCAACATTGCTCTGTGTGGCTGCTACATCCTGGGCCTGAGATAGTTTTGAGAAAATTACGAAGAATTCCATAAACATCCACTGATGTTGACAAAAGGGTTGATCCCTCCTGAACCAATAAGTAGAAAGTATTTCTTTATTAGCCAATCTGATGCATAGTACATCTAGTTGTTTATAAAAAATATTACCTGTATGATTTGGAGGCAAATGGCCATACTGTCTGGTCTGCCTGCCTGCATGCTTGCTGCTATCTCTACAGTCGCAATAGCTTTTAATAAAATCATCATCTTAAGCCTTCTGATTCATGGAGTCTATGGAACTCTATCAAACCCAACCTATGTTATATGGTGACCCTGACTTGTGATATATGGTGACCCGGCCTGTGATGTTTGATGACTGCCCAAAGTGAATTTTGGTGTCAGTTGGCCTCCGGCAACCACTGGAGCAAGGGATGCATGGCTGGATCCAGACTCCTCTTGTGCCTCAACACATTGCGGCCAGAAACCTGGGAAAGGTCTCCGAATTACCCATACCGGGGCAATTCTTGCTAAGAACCCAAGAAACCAGGACTGCATAGCGGCAGTCGAGACCAGGGCCATGCCAGAGCTGTGCTGGAAAGGGAGCTCAGCCAAAGCCAGAGCCATCTGGGAAACTATGGACCAAATGGGACACTGTGAGAAGATGATGAAATCCACAGAGACCAAGCATCGATCATTGCCCTCTGCTTACAGAAACTGAGGTACTATAATTCTCTCTGCCTCTTACTGTGAGGGTTTCGGTCTGAACTGAGACCACAGTAAAGTTCAGAGCTTATCAGGCTGCTGGGAGACAGACATGGGGGACCAGCTCTCGGAGCAGACAGAGCAATCTGTACACTGTATATGGCAAGCCACATTACTGAACTTGGATACTCCTGTCTTGGACAGTGCTTTGCTTGCCTGGGCTGAAAATAATAGCTGTCCAATCGAAGCAGACATTGCCTTTTGCCTGTGAGTCTTGAAAAGGCTTGCTTACTCCTTGTGGGACAAAACCCTTCAAGGAGATCTTTCCATTTGCCCATTAATGAGAACTTGGAAGGCTCTTTATGACAGCTTGAGAAACAGGGAGCCACCAGCCATGCCGAACCTGGCGCCAGGCGCACGACAAGCACCCAAGCCATGTGGCACGGGCGATTCATGCACAATCATGGATGACCAAGTGATGGCACCTGTGCCCGGCCCGGGAGCCATCGCACAGCCCCCGGCAGATGGCCCTGTCACTGCAGTGCCACCCTCAGCCTCTCCGGAGCCAGCAGCCGCTCAGCAGCCTGCCCTGCCTGCCCTGGGACAAGCGGCCGCTCAGCTGCCTGCCGTTTTGGTGACTCCAGCTGACATGCCCTCTCTCACCAGCTGTGTGCAACCCTCACAATCTTCACCCCATGCAATCCACACCGACACCGGAAGGACTGCAGGACATTCCCCCCCTCTTGCCCAGCCAAATGTAGAGACTGGGACTTGCAAAACGGGTCGGGGAAGCCCAAGGGCAGGGTTCTTACTGGTGAGGGGGTGGAGGAAAGCCTCCAGGGAAATGAAAGTGTGTTTGATTTAACCATTGAGAAAGAGGCACAGGGGGAGGGAGGTGGTGTGCAGCCGAGGGAACAACAAGCCTTTCCCAAATTCAAAGCTGGACAGGCTGACAGAGACAGTGCTATAGCCTGGTGTGACACAGCTGCATCTGTTCCATTTGACATCAGGCATATAGCCCAAGTGCTCTCTCAGCCTGTGCAGATTGATATCTGGCCAGAGGTGCAATTCATGGATTGCAGAACTCTCAATGATGCCCAGAAATTGCTAGGGGGTCATTGCTTGGTTGTGTCTTTATTTAGGGCTAATCATCACACATCTGTCCTTTCCTGACCTGAAGGCACGTCCCAGAGATATCACTGTGTTCACTACCAGTCCAGGTCCATACTTTACAGGTGTCATGGACCAATGAAATGATAAATGGCCCGATCCTTTGCACTTCCTGGAATAAGTCCTTTTTGCCACATAATGTAAAAAACAAAACCAAACAAAAACAAAAACAAAAACAAAAAAAAAAAAATCCCTACCATCTGATGGGCCAGGAAAAGAGGCAAAGCAGGAAAAGCCATTGGTACCTGGAAGGAGGGTAAGAGCTCGGAGAACATGTGCAGCCCTCAATTTTCAAACTCAGTTGTTGACAAGTTTGACTGCCAATTTCTTTGAGCAGACTGAAGGTGCTTTGTTATTGTGTTGGAATAGGTGGTGGGTTTTTGAAATTAGTAGTTAATCTCCCAAAAGAAGGACCACCAGACATGAAAATCTTGTAGATCCCTCTAAGGTGTTCTCATACCCCTTTCAGTTGTTTGCACTCCTTCTTGCAAAAGGGGCCCTGTGGAAAGGATTACAAACATAATTTTTTTAATAAAAAGAAGGGTGAGTTATGGCAGCTACAGCCTAGGCCAACACTTAGCTCTGAGGTGGTTTTGGGAAAATCAGGAAGCATTTCATAAACATCCACTGATATTTACAAAAGTGTTGATCCCTCCTGAACCAATAAGTAGAAAGTATTTCTTTGTTAGCCAATCTGATGCATGGTACATCTAGTTGTTTGTAAAAAATATTCTCTGCATGATTTGGAGGCAGACAGCCATACTGTCTGGTCTGCCTGCCTGCATGCTGCTGCTCTTTCTGCTCTCACAATAGCTTTTAATAAAATCATCATCTTAAGCCTTCTGATTCATGGAGTCTATGTAACTCTATCAACCCCTAGCTGTGACAGCTCTGGAGTTCAGATTTAATTTTAAGGTCATCCTAGGATTTTTTATTTCATTTCAATCAGCTTGAGAGACTGAAGCTTTTTGCAAAACTTTGAAGTTGTTCTGGACTTATTGTCTACTACTAAAACTTTATGTTCTTCTCTAAAAATCACTTCTGTTCCATGCATCCATTCTTTTATGGATGCATGGAACTACTATGTAAAATTAAGTTCTCCATCCATCCGTAAGAAAATGACAATATTTTGAAATAGTTCCTGTGCTTAGGCTTAACAACAGTACATTTAGAGGCTGTGACAGGAATCATGTTGATTTGTTATAGAAACCCGACTCAGTCCCTGAATCATCCCTTGCCCTGCTTGCTGAAGCAGAGGCAAATGGAAGTGATAGCAGTCAGATTGACCAGAGTGGCTGCATACATTGATGTATGTTTACCATCCTGCCTATATAGTTCCTGTGGGAGAGCTATGGCTTTGGTTTTAGCCTTAAGTTTGTCCTGTCCTGTTGCAAGACAGAATTGTCCCTGTAAACTCTGAGAAGAGAAGAAATTTAAATTTATGTTTTGATTTCGGAGCACAACCTTCTAGAAGAGGGCTGCATTAGAGAAAAATATTAAGTGTTTTATAGGTATTCTTTGACTATTGACTTGGATTATTCTAGTGCAATACCAGTTTCCAACTTTAAAAAAGGTCAAAGCTATTACAGATTGATCCATTTCATCTCCTGCTGAGAAAAATGGGAAGACTTCAATGACTTCACAGGGAGCTTAGCTGATGCAGCAAAGTCTTCCTGAGAAGTACTATGTGGCCTAGTTGAAATCCACCAATTATACTATATTTTGCTGCAAGGTCTGGGTAAGGTCACAGTTATACAAGCTCTCTATTTAAGTGCATGTTCCTACCATGCTGATCATACCAAGTTAGCAGCAGTTCAACAAAATCCAAAGTATATAACAACAATGGTAATAATTTAATCTTGTTCATCAAATGAGATTGGTTTATTTTTATTTAAGTTCTTATTCATTCCACTGTAGTAGTGGCTGGCATTAGACTTTGATCTTGGTCCCACAAGTGCATAAACATGTAAGTAAAGTAAGTGATTTTAAGCATTTATTGAAAACAGTTGAAATACAGGCTCTGGGACAGTCACTCTTACAAATACATTCATGTAATAACTTCTCCATTATTTTCCAAGCATCCTCAAGTGATCATCACTTGTAAATGATCTACTTGTTTTCTGTTTCAAATTAGTGCTTTTCTTGATTCAAGTGCCATAGAAAATTTGTCATTCCAACAACTTTTTTCTTAAGACTGTGTGAGATATCTTTGATTTGCTCCTTTCTGAGGGCATCCCTGCCTGACAATAAATAAATATATCTCTGGTTTAATGCTATTTATCCCCTTGGGTGTCTTTAAAATGCTTTTAAATACAAGGGATTTTGCTGAAGTAATCCATCAATGCTAGTAAGACCTTGTTCAAGTTGTGGAGGCCAGTATATAAGAATATGACTGGCTCTCAAGTACTTTAAAAGAACATTTACCATGCATAAATCCTGTGTCTATTTCTATATGCATCTAGGTTTGAAAATTTTAATTAAGAAAGCCACACAGAATTTGGACATTTTCCAAATTTCCCTAATTTTTCCCGACAGTTGGGAAACAGTTTGAATATGGATAAAAGCATTTAGTTGGAGATAATGANGAAAACAAACCCTTTTAAAAGATTTTCTGCAAAAGAGTCAATTATAGTGTTACTACAAAATTAGGTGTTTTTTCTTTCTCTTCAACTGACGTGAAGTAAGACGGAAAAGACAAGCAGGCAGGGAAATTGACAGTTCTTTCTGTCAGCCAGTAGTCTTTCTTATTTTTCAGGTTTTGAATCAAACAGTAAACTCTTATAGAATCAGACAGTGAATTACTATATATTTTAAATAGCAATAAAAAATCTGATACTGAAGTGTTAATGTAGAAATAATTCATAGTTTTCTGAATATTTCTGAAGGGATTAATTATGGAATCCCTGGAGTCAGGCTATAAAACAGCTAAAGTGGAAATCTGAAAATGCTAAATACTATTTTGCATGTTCACCCTGTTTTATTCATAGCATATGTTTTATTTACCTTATTTTATTCCTATATTACGTGGCCATTGTGCTCTGGATATTTATGTGCAGCTTGATGTATGAGTGTATTACCATCATTATTGTAAAAGAACACTTTTCATTTATTTTGTAGCAAAACCAAGACTGAACACCTGAATAAACTGATAGATCTTCGCAGGAAATAAAATATTTAATTATAAGTAACTCGTAGGTATACAAATACTTGGCTTTCATATCTATTGTTTCTGCCGAGACTTAGGTGCATTTGCATTACATCTTAAAACTTAGTGCCAGGCTGGAGCTAATGCCAAGGCTGTTGATATATCAAGATTCTTTACTGCAGCTGTGTTTTTGCTCTACGCTTTTTGTTTGTTCCCATGCTGAATAAAAGCCTGCAGACCAAGTTGCCCTATAATTCTGGATAATTGGGTTATTCATTTTAAACCCCTTGTATGGTAGGAGGAAATAATCGCTGTGCCTGTATGAGTTGGAAAGGTGCCATTCCATTGAAACCAAGGTGAGACAATTTGTTTCTGGAATACCAGGGAGAACTGAACTGCTGCAGAATAAATGCCTTTTAGAGATAAAACTGGACTAAACAGCTTTAAGCTTCCCTTTACTTGTTGGTGCCTGCAATTCTGAACATTTTAATTGAGGCTTTTCTTTTGTTCCACATAAAAGAAAGCTTTGTCCATCTGTTTGAAGTGAAATGTTATTTTGTTTATAAGAACCTATTTGAACAATTGAACTGTAATTCATTATTTTAAAAGCATTTGGTTCGATCCTGGGTTGGTGTAAAGTTAATAAGAATGATACATGAGAAAAGAATCTAATAATTTACTTCTTCCATCACACAATTTATGCAAGGGCTAGCATTTAATATTTTCCTAAGATAAGCAACAACATTTTGTTTATCATAAAAGTGATTGCATCTGTTGTTTTTTATTTGTGAGCTATAAAGCTTTAGGAACTAATTAAAAGCTTTGGCCTTGGATATGATGTTTCTGCTTTATTTTCTCTGCCTTCAAAATATGAATATAGTCAAATTTTAAAAAAATATTTATAGTTATTCCAAACTACAATCTGTAAATTTTAATACCAGATATTGCTAAACTATAACTACTTTAATTTCTTAAAATTCAATTATCTCTAAACTTTACTACATATCAAAGAATTTAGACTACAATAGACAATTCATACTACAACAGACTACAGGACTAAGAATTAAATCTGAACTTCTAAAGTTTGGCTTTATTAATAAAACATTCTGGCACCAAACAGCAGAATATGTTTTCTCTTCAGTTATCAGTTTTCCAAGGAAAATGATGAATTCCGAAGAAAGTAAGATGATGTCACAGTTTTCAATAAGAGACAACTACTTTAGGGAATATGTTTCTATTTCCTTTTTGATAATGACTAAGTTCTTGCACAACCATACAGAATATAATGAGCTATTTACAAGTGTATGAAGTTACAGCTGCAGTCACTGAGGATATTTCCTTAAATGTGAGCTCTCTAATACTATGCATAACTGACCATAATCTATAAAATCTTAGGCTATTTAAGTGCATTTTTCTTTGGAGTTGGTTAATATAATTTTTTCTATTGAATAGTACTCACTATAAGCAGCTTGAGAAATATGGAAGTGACCAACACTTAGAACATGTAAGAAGAGCAAAATCATGAGTAAGGAAAAAAAAAACAAAAAAAAACAAAACAAAAAAAAAAAGCTTGTTTCATTAATTCAAGAAATAATAACTAGATAACCAGTGAATTTAAAGAGGGTCATACTATTGCATAGCATTTACTTTGTAGAAATTAATGTCTGTAAAATATAGCATATATGAATATACAATAATGTATACATAATAATATGAGAACCTTTAATGGCGTTACCTCTCAGGTGATGACAATGAGGATCCTTAATTAAACCTTTTATTAGTTATAAAGGAATGATAAATTGAGACATTTTAAATAACTTTTATATAAATATCAGGAAAAATATATCTTTTTGAGAAAATAAAAGTAAAGTATAAAAATACAGATAGCTCCACCATCTCTTAGTAAAAATACTCTTCACTCAAAAAAATTCCAAGATGTTTAAATAAAAAATAAATTTAAAAATTATATCTATTCAAAATAAGATTAATAGGAAAAATAAGAATGTTTCTAGCACCTCATCACAATTACCACTTAGAGTGCTGTTCACAGATACAAAATAAATGCATTTCATTGTCTCTTGACTTGCACAAAATGCTTTCAATGAGCTTTGTCTGGACTCAGCCTGCTGGGCCTGATTGCCTTCACCTTGATGGACCAGTGGTAACATTTCAGCTGATACCTACTTTTGCAGTCTGTGAGAACTAGCAGCAGTCAGATCTTAAATTACAAAGTCTCTTTTGCAAGAAGCAGGCTGGAAAGATAAATGATTGTGCATTATGGAAATTGATGGGTGGCAGAGAACATAAACTCAGGATTTCTCTCATTTGGAAATGGGAATTTCTGGAGGCAGTTTCAGGAGCTTCTGAAGGTAAATTGTTTTACTTCTTATTTTAACTTATTTCGCAACTGTATAGGAATATCTCAGCAAGAAGAGGAACAGCAGAAATGGATATATTAAAGAGAACTAAAAAATTAGTATGGTGTTCTATGTGTGTGTGTATTTAAACGCAATCAAAGCTTCTGTCTAGCTGAATGGTTCAAAATATCTGCAGATCAAAGGGCAATTCTACTTTGCATGTGACATCCCAGAGCCAGGGAGGAGCAGAAGTGTTTCACATCAGCTGGAAAACTAGTCCCTACTATCAGGAGCCTTTCTCTAATGCAATGCTACTTCCTTGCCACAGCTTCTCTCTGATCTTTCTGTCATAAGAACTAAGGAATGCTTTGATCCTGTACTAAAATCCCATAATTTGATTCTGTACTAATCTCACACCTCCAAAATGCATGTTTTCCTATCATGTGGCCCAACACAGTGCTGTGGCTCTGTAAGAGTCACTCGATCCACATTATCACATCTCTTGGAAATTAAAAACAGTACCATTTTAAAACGTAGCAGAACAGAGAAAAAAAAAAAAAAATCCAAGGACTAGTTTCATTTTTATGTAAATAATGGACAAGACAAGAATTCAGCCTGTTTTATTTCTGTTTAAAGATATGCTTGTCTGTGGGATGTGCTAGTAGAAAGCCTGTGGAGCTGATCAGAGGATTAGCTTTTACACTAGCTGTTGCTACTGTGTAAGAGAAAGGCAGTTCTAATTTCTCCATATTTCTCCATCACTTAAAGCACTTGCGTTCCTCAAACTGGGTGCTCATAAGCCTACTTCAGTTCCATTTTTTCTGAAATTCAAGGAAACTTTGGGTATTAGTTTTTAAAATACCTGTATTCATTAGAGCTGTCTGATTATTTCTTCCTGAAGTGATATATACAAGTTTACCACTTCATCCTGAACCAGAAAAAAAAAATTATAAAGAATTGGATGTCTAGAAATAATTTCTTTTGAAACAAATTTTTTTCTTCCTTTCTGACAGCTGAGCTGAAAAACTTTTGCTGAAAATCCGTAAATCAAAGGCCAAAAGTGATTTGTACTCCCTAGACTAATAATTTTAAAGGCCTTTCTGCTATAATTTTTCCTTAAATACATTATTTTAAGTGGCTAGAAATACTTAAATAGCCTCTTACATAAGTTTTTAAAATTAGTATACTCTTTCAAGGTCTATATATCTTGCTCATATTCTGTATGGAGCAGATGAGCCTGAATTCTTACAGCTATAAAGTAAATTCAAGTTCATTAATTACTGAAAATTCAGGGATACAAGGTTGAGAGACAGAATATAAATCTGATGAAGAGCAAAATGTTACATACTTGGGTAGAGAGACAGAAAACACAAAGATGGACACAGAAATCTGGTGGATGAGAGACTGAGGGAGACTCAGTCTATTTCTTCTCTGAAAATAAATGTCCTGGGTCAGGTTGGCAATTACTTTTTCAGTAGCTTGGAGAATCTTGGTGAGGATACTAAACTGGGGAGGGCTGTTCCTAAACCATGACAATAAATATGGGAGGATAATGAACAGTTTCAAACTTGGATAATATCTGCATGCTATTGATTAATAAGCAAATGCCTTTTAAAATTGTATCATTTACTTGTTGAAATGCCTGCACTCCGTATAAAGTAAATCATCAGAATAGCACCAGTTTGGGAAATATTGCTGTGATACCTAAAAATTTAAAACTAATATTAGGGTAAGAAACCCCCAGTATTTATTTAAACATCAGTTCCAATAC
>VWZN01005595.1:51474-107708 GCA_013396955.1 Regulus satrapa | reverse complement strand
TAATTGATCTGGAATATTGAATTATAGAAATATTTTCACTTGTCACATTTTTAAGTAATACCTAGTGACCTTTCTCTGTAAGGATGTAGTTAAAATTTCTATACATCTATCCAGGCAAGGCTTATGAACCACACAGTTTTCTCATTCCTGTTTTCATATGCTTCCTGAATGGATGAAGTACATATTACCTCATTTCCAACCTATTAAGCTTAAATTTGACTCTTAATGATATTTCAGTGTTGTCACCTGTTTCTGCTTTGCCTTGTTCCTACAGGGTTCCTACAACTTTCTGCTCACTGGAGTCCACAGATCTGCAATGTAGTCATAGTTTGCTTTTTTCTGTAATAGAATTTCCCCTGATTGGGGCAATAGAGCTACATGGACTCCATGAATCAGAAGGCTAAAGATGATGATTTATTAAGATCTGTTTGCAAGAGCAGAGAGAAGCAGCAGCATACATGCAGGCAGGCAGTCCAGACAGCAAAGTCCATCTGTCCAAAACATCCAGAGTATATTGATAAGACAAACCCATGCACTATGCATAGATTGGCTAACCTTTGTAAACATCAGTGGATGTTATGAAAAATCCTCCTGGTTTTCTCAAAACAATCTCAGGGCCAGACCTTGGCCCAGGCTCTAGGCAACAGGTTTCCATCCCCCAACTAAATAAAGAATCATAGCATCATCAGTATTGCAAGATCATCAAACCCAACCATCAATCCACTGTCACTGTAAGCCCTAAACCACTAAGCCACATCACCCAGTGCCAGATCCAGATTCTTTTTGAACACCTCCAGGGATGGTGACTCCAACTCCTTCCTCAGCAACCCCAAAAGTGATTTTTTTTTCCTAATGTCTAATCTGAATCTATTCTGTCTAAGCTGTGATTACTTCATAGATTGTATACTTCTCTTATTGCTATTGACTACCTTATTGAGAATAATTCCCCAGGCAAATAATCTGGAAAGATCACGTTCCTGTGGATTTTTGCCTCGTGACCAAGTTCTATGGTGTTTATGGTGTTTAGTGTGTTCTAAATTGCAACTGAAGTTTCCCTATGTAAAAAATTTCGTTTCTTTGTTAGGTCCTCTCCTTTGACAAACAAACCAGAAAAAAAAAGTTTTTATGTTTCACAGATCTGTAGAAATTGAGGTCTTTTGAAAATTAGCTCTTTTCTCTCAAAGTAGGCTTAAGTATAACAGTGATTTCAGAACAGAAAAGTGTGAAAAGACTGATTTACATCTGAGTGGTGTGATGGAATGTTTTATATCCTGGCCTAATGTTTATTTTCATGTAGGTGCAAAAGTCTAGCTGATTTAAAAACCTGGAAAATGGGATTTATCTTCCTTATCTCCATGGGATTTATCTTCCTTATCTCCAAATTTAAATTTACTGCAGAAGATGAAAAATGGCATTTCAATGCAAATATTCCACAAAACATGGGAAAGTAACTTTAATAAGCAAATTATTTTCCTATTAATTAAATGTGTATTGATTGTTGCAAGAGCAATTACTACATTTAGCAAGTATGAGAGAGATTAATCTAGTTGCAATCTAATTAATTTAGAATTGCATGGGCAATACAAATACATAATTAAAAGGAACTGCACTTCTAGGAAGCTGAGGATTTATTAATGAAACATGTATGAGTATATATTATATAATTCAGGGAATAAGTTTTCAAAATCTGCTAGTTTACCATCTATCCAGAAAAGAATGTACAGAAGAAGACATGAGAGAGATACCCGCCTTGCTCATAGCCTAAATCTGTATTAGAACTATTTATGTTAAATTAATAAAACTCAGTTTCCCTACCACCAAAGGACACAAATTCTGCTATATGAAAAGAACAAAACTTCTACATTCACAGTAGATGAAGAAAGGAGAAAATAATTAAAGAGCTGCCATTAAAATATGGTTCTCCCTCTTGCCGTGTAGAGACCATGTGGCACAAAGAAAAGCACAGGAAAGCTGGGATCCAGTGTGCTGGAGGATCTGTGGATGTGAGAAGCGTGAATAAAACAACCCACTGGGTAAATCTGTGGAACGAGGACAAATGGACCCTTTTCCCTCTATGCATGCAGAGATGCTCATGAAAAGCCTTACACAGTATTTCCTAAATGTTATTAAATAAAAATGGTTTCCCTGACAGGGCTGAATGATTTTTATATAGGGATTTTGGAGGAGATGGACCATAAATTTTAGCAATTCTGGGCAGTATTTTATAGCTCTATAGGCCAAATGAGGTTTGTGGGTCATTCTGTAGCCATTGCTAGCTAAAGAAGCAAGAAATGTGTTTACCTCTGGTGTCATTAAAGGAAAAAGAACTGGCTGAGATGTGTCTCACAGGATGCTTAGCAAAATTTGATGAAGCACTATATTTACAGCAAAACAAAAACAATTAATCAAGGAGAAAGGATAAATTAATCTTGTGCTGCAAGACCATGCAGAAAGGCCTTCAAATGTCATTTAGTTCAGAAGAGCTGTAGTTAAGCATTTATAGTTTTTTGGGTGTACTCAGAACAGAACTGGTATTATAAGATGCAAATTTTATTTTCTTGGTAGAATTAAGTTAGTTTTCTGCCATCGGATGTTGCAGAAACAGAAATATAGGCATTAAAATGAACAACAAAAGAATTTTTAGACAAATAACATTAATAAAAAAAGGTTTTTCTCAGATACATGGTATGGAGAAAAAAATGTATCTTTGTGAAAGATTAAATATAACAGATAATAATTGGAAAATATTTTGCTGTGTCTGAATCCTGAGAAAATTTTCTTGAAGATTTCATTTTCATTAGTCTTTTAAAGTCAAATCTTTCTGAAATATTCCACAGAAATTTGTGGCCCCTATTGTTAGTTGTTGGCAGAGACTGAGATAGTTCATGCCTCAAACATTGATATAAAGTTTTGCTCATTGTAACAAAAACTGTATAAAGAAGCTCCAACAACAGAAGTCTCCTTGCAGAGCTTTGGACGGCAAGTCAAATAGCTAAGGTTAGATCAAGAGAAAGCCAGTCTTCAGTCACCTCAGGCTGGGGGAGAAACAAACAAGGCTGAGGGAGAGGAGTGCATCCACAAGAAAGCCAAAAACACCAGAGAACCATCCCTGGCTGGGTTTGGGGTGAGGGAGACCGCAGCCCACAGAGGCCAGGTTTGAACAATGCCCACCCCCACAACCAAGGGTGGGGCAGGAGGTTTTAGGTGTGTGGTGTAACCTCTGGTCAGAGGCAGTGACCACCCTTACACAAACCAGCCCCTCTGTGAAATCCCAACCCCACAATCCACATCCCTGGGACATTCCTGTCAGGGGCAGCTGAGGGGATGCCTAAACCCATCACAGGTCTCAAAGGGCCCCAGAGCCATTCCTGAGGCCTGGCACCACAGCTCCACATGGGATGCAGCAAACCCAGAGCCTGTCGTGAGAGACAATGGCAAACTCCCCCACCCAGGGAGTGCCTGGGTTTTCCCACCTGGTCTGAGCATATATTGACCCATCAGAGTCTGTGCTTTTTGGGGGGACCTTCACCAGCACAAGACCAGCTGGAGAGGGTCAAGGGAGCATCACTGGAATCCACGGAGTGATGATATTTCCTTTATTCTCTTTTTGTCACTCTATTTCTGTCTACTCCCCACCTACTTTCTATTTCTTCCTTTTCTCTTCCTCTCTTTCTTGCTCTCATATTTAATATCAAATAAAATCCATACTATTTACATTTGCATGTGGTCTCATTTGCACTTTAATTTGGGCAGATGCACTTCTAACAACCTTGAAAAACAGTTCTTGACAGCTGTCTGTCAGAATGCAGTAAAAAGACTTGTCCAGGGTTCAAGTGGATCAATAGTGTCATTGGTGAACAAACCCCCTAAACTTTTAGTTCTGTTCTTTGCTTTTGTTACTAAGCTGTTTCACTTCAACTGCTGTGGATATAACAATTCAAAACCAGTCAAATAACTCTGCATGTCATTTCTGCGTCTTCATTTTGCTTTTCAAATACATTTCTTTTTCTAAATAGAATGAAACTCTGTCTTCATTTGTTTGAGTTCTCTCTACTTCATACTATTCCTGATTAAATATTCCAGGTCATAGGCCTGCTGCAGATGACTGGTTTCTTGCCTCTGACTTTCTCCCCATTCACAGTTCCAGTACAGTGAGAGCAGGGGACAATTAGTCGCCTTCTGCAGCAGCTCTTCCACCCACTGACGACACAGACTGTGCATTACTAGCTTTTAGAGTGAGAAACTCAGTAGTGTCCCCTGACCTATCACTTGTGTGTCAGTGAAAGAAGCTGAAACAGCTGTTTCTCAGAGGACATCAAATGTATCAAGAAAATACTTTGTTGATATAGTCCCTGTACCAGATGCGGCAAATAAAGGCTATTTTGGGTTGTCAAATATATAATAATGTGTGTAGAGATTTGTAAAAAGCAAAGTTTGTTCTGCTCAACTTCAGTCTTTTCACTCTGTAGAGCCTAGGAAAAGTTGGTGTTCTTTTAGGTCAAGGAGATGCGATTTGCAATGCTTTCACTGAGGACAAACTTTGTGAAGGATAGTATCCCTCTGCTCTGGCACACTTGTTGCTCTCCCTGTTTCCTTTCAATTTTTCCCCAGTTTCTCCTTTCTATTTGTTTTTGTTTGTTTGTTTGTTCAGATTTTTGTTTGTTTTTTTTGTAAACCTACTATTTTAAAATTACTCAAAATTGACATGCTTCTCCAGGTATGGGCAGAGAATGGTGGGCTTGCCAAAAAATGTTGTAAATGTGTGTTCTTGCATTTATGCACTTCAGAAGTCAAATCAAGGGAAGGAGCAGAAGGCAATGCCTTTCAAATAGCTGTATTTTCATTTTTCTACTCATTACTGGGATACTTCTATTATAAGTTATACCTCAGAGCAATTTCCTTCCTTACTTGTTTAAATGAATTTCCTTCTAGATACCTCTGGTCTGGTAATACCTGCACCAGGAAAGAGCAATATGCAATGGGTGAGAAACCCAGAAGCAAACCACTCAACATTCAAAATGTATGTGTAGAAAAATGGATGAGGAAGAGGGAATAGCTAGGCAAAGTACTGAATCCTAAATATACTGCTGAGTATTAACCCTAGGTGATGCATTAACTATCAAATACTGAGTATACATATATTTCATTGAAAAACAAGAAAGGGATCATGTAAGTTTCTGTTTCCAGGACAAATGTTTTAGTGACGGAAACAATATTTGAAATTTTGGGTGTGTGTTTGAATAACAGGTTTAAAGATACTCCCTCTCAAACATGATTGATCCTGTATGATATAGTAAAGTAATAAAAATGCATGTTGAATGTCTGTCCATCTGCAAAAATACAGATGTAATTTCTGCATAATTTTAAAAACAAAATCCCTTAACATAGAAGCAGTTTATTTGATTCATGTGTGGTTTTTCAAGCAAAAAGAACTGCAAAATAAGAGACAGTGATCTGTGCATTTTACAGTAGGAATATCTTGTGAGGAGGTCAGAAACTGTTCTTTAGTGTGTAGGTAGTCATATTTTAGCTAATAACGACCAAGAGATGTATTTCCATTTCTGGTTTTCCGTAGGCAGAGTAGAATGTTTTGAAACCAAGGTCATTATATCCTATACTACAGAATACAGATTACAGGAATTCAGTATCATCCACTTGGGAATTATTATAAAGTAGCTATTGACAAATGTGAAAACCTTAACTTTAAGAGAAAAAGTGAGATAAGCTGTGTGTTGTGATAAAGACAGTTTAACAGGTAAAGCGTGCAGGCAAAACAAACCAAAGAATTCATTCACCATTTCCTATGGGCAGTCAAGTGTTCCCAGGAAAGCCAAGCTCCTTCACATGTAGTGGTGACTTAGAGAGACAAAAGGCCATCACTCCAAAACATCCCACTCCTCCTCCCTATTCTTCAGTTTTGTATGCTGAACATCTCACCATATGGAATGGGAGATTCCGTGGGCCAGTTGGAGTTGGCTGTCCCCACTGTGTCCCCTTCCAATTGCTTGTGCCCCCCCAGCATTCCTTGGGGTGGAGTGAGAGGCAGAAAAGTTCTTGACTCTGATTAAGTCCTGATCAGCAATAATGAAAACATCTATGTATTATCAATACTCTTTAGATAACAAATGCGGAATACGGATAGCAACTACTATGAAGAGAATTAACTTTATGGTAGTCAAAAACAGCACAGCAGTATAGATGTTTTTGATTAAGCC
This sequence comes from Regulus satrapa, assembly GCA_013396955.1. NCBI lineage: Eukaryota > Metazoa > Chordata > Aves > Passeriformes > Regulidae > Regulus > Regulus satrapa. The sequence continues at coordinate 101,493 of VWZN01005595.1, read as the reverse complement.
CATCAACTTCCAAGATTTCCTTGAATAAAGCATATTAAGATTAGGAAAGCTCTCTAAACTAACAGTTTAGAACAGTTTTAGTCCTGAAGGATTTCTGCTTGGGAGAACAACTGAATAGAAATTAGAAGAACACATGGATGATAGAATAAAACTCAAAATACATGTCATCCTGAACAGGACATAGTAGAGCTATTCTAGTCTGATGGGCCCCAGAGCCTGGGAGCCATAAGTGCATAGGTGCCAAGGAACAGTGAAAAGGCATACGTCTGCTAATGGTTTAGGATCTCCCAATTTAGAAATGGCCAGTGTTGCCTTATCATTTTCTCTGATAGTATGGGAAGCATTTGCAGGATTCAACCCATGTCTCAAAAATTGTACTTTGATGAACTTCATTTGATCTCTCTCATTTTTTATTTTTTTTTTCTCCCTTACTACAGTTATTCTAATTCTCTTGTTGAATGCAATATCATGAGACTACAGCCTGTAATGTGCAGTTACAGTGTATTCTGACTCACAGAGTTAAATTCTGTTTTTTGACCAGCAGAAGTCAGTGTGCTACTCTGGCACTTGAAGCTTTCTGGGCAAATCCTTCAAAGTGTGGACGGGAGACAGAATATACATATTTTTAAAAATATGTTTAACTAAAGACAAGCTCACAGCATTTCATTTTAACACAGAAATTTCTGGATGTATTTGCTTGGGGTTGTTTGGTTTGTGTTTTTTAGCAACGTGTTCAACTGTACAGAACAATTTTCTATTGTATCCTTCTCAGAAAACAGTTTATATAAGAAACAGAAAACATCAATATTTCATGTGCAGCTGTCACTGAATATTTGTGCAACTTGTCTAAAGGGTACAAAATAGTGAACTTATGAAAAAATGAAAATATCTAGAAAGATGCTGCGGTAAGCAATGCAAAATATGTTACTTAAAAGCAAAAAAATACATGAAACAGAATAAAGCAGACAGAAAGAATGTTATATTTGTAACTAAATATAACTGCTGTTCAAATAATAATATTGTTTTTTAAACAACAAATGTGTAAAAGATACACTGTTAGTGAAATATGTCAGACATAGAATGTATCTACATGCATTATACTCTAACATCATATATATATTATATATATACTTAAAGGCATTATCTAACACTGTATTTCAGGGTGAATTTTAACTGCTAGAGGGGGGAATACCTAATTTTTAGGTATTCTTTTAGGTAATCATCTTCAAAATGATTTGACAAAACTACAGCAGCTAGGCAACCTTTTGTCCCACAGTTTACAAGAAAATGTAAAAACAAATGAGTTATAAAAATAAATAATGTCTGTTGATTTCTATAGTTAAGGTCCTCATTCCTACACAAGAAAAAAAGTAGATTTTATTTTCTCCATTCTATATGCTATATTAAAAATTGCTACTATAACACATATAGGTTTTGGTGAAAATGATCATTTTTTCAGATAACTTTCTACACTCTGAATGTGATCTGTAGTCTCTTTAGCTGACTTTAGCAGCCACCGAAGAGCAACCCACATCATGGTGTACCATACCTTGCCATAGAACCTATCACTGTTTAAAGCTCCCGTTTGGGTTAGTATGGTTGTGGATGATGTCTTTTTAATGTTCTACATCTAGTCCATCACCAACACTTATAGTTGATTTTTTTAATATTCAGTTATGTTTTTTAGCAGTTTTAGAGCTATCTGCTGCCTTCATCTTTGCTTTTGACATGCAACTTGAACAAGGAGAGCATTTGTGATATATTATGCCACAAAAGTAGTTTTAAAAATAGATGCTGACTGGATAGCCAATGCAACTAACAGATGGTCTTGTAACATGTTCTTTTGAATCATTAAAAAAGAAAAATAGATTCACTTGAGCTTTTTTCTCTTGGCAGACAAGCTCTATGACAAACAGTAGAATTGTGCTGGTTCCTCAGTCAATTGTAAAAATATATTTTGTGTCTCTAGAAAATAAGGAGAAAGACACATTTCCTGGGAAAAAGAGTGTGTAGGTGATATGTGCTCTCTTAGTATAGCTCAGTCAGAAGGCATAGACTTGTTCCTGAGAAGGACAGCTGAAAATCATAGCCAGTGGTACACCTATGTTATTGAAACGCTATGCGATTGCTTTTTCTTTATCTGTTGTCTTAAAATAGTGATTATTCCTAATCACAGCCTGCACACAATCATTATCAGGTGTTAGATGGCAAAAGATTTTTAAAACTGATCTCTTTATATATTTTTTGGGGGGTATGCTATTCTTTATTGCTTCTTCAGCCTTAGAACTAATATAAACCCACAACCTTTTCAATTTCAATGGCTATTTATAGTCTATGGCATTAAAAGCTAGCTATTGTGTGGCAAATAGGGTGGTAATATTTTTGAATCAGAAAAAAATGAGCATATGAAAATATGTGAAACCCAGTTTTCCTGTTCTATACCCATTATGTGACCCTCAAGAAATAGCCTTCTGCGAGTGTCTGATATACTGTGTTTTGGGAATGTTCCCTTTCCATTTTGCATAAGTGCCAGCAACACCTTCAGCAACAAATTACATTTGTCATCTGTTTTGCTGCTTCATAAAGTCTTTGCTAAATAAGCCTTGTTCAGTTACTTTAGTGTGCTCAGACCTGCGGTCATGTTTGTCAAGACTCAATTTCTCTGTTATTTCTCAGTTAATTATATAACTATGGTTTAAAGGAATGCAAAATTTAGGCTTTTACTTTTATTTGTGTCTATTTTTAATAGAAAAAGTAGGACTTTTCAAAACTTTTTAAGTATGAAGAAGGCATCTAGCCTTTAGTAAACAGGACTTTTAATAAAATTCAAACTCATCTTGAAGAGCTGGGTAACATTCAGTTGATAAAAATATTTGTTAGTGGGTTATTAAAGATGTCCTTTGCTAGGAGGAAAAGGCTCTTAAAAAGCACTATTTTTACAAGTCCACACGATTTCCTTTCTGCCTCAGTTACTGATCTTCATCCATGTATCAGCATAAATGAAATACAGTGTGATGTCACTATTGACCGGCAGACCTGGCGAGTGTAGCACACAGTGAATTTCCCTTTCAGAAACTGATTGGCATTTTTGCAGACATAAGCAGCTTGATGAGGGCTAATGTGAGGAGGGATGAGGTCCCAGCATTTGTCCTTGATGTTATAGGTATATATCTATTGATTTCAAAATGGGAGCAACAATGTCAGTGTGTTGTACATGTGCTCTGTGTGGCAGATAAGGTACCACATTCTCTAGGGGAGACTCAAGTCTCTTCCTCAATTAGTCATTCATTTTCTACATGTTTCTCACTTAGTTCTGGGAAAAAAAAATTCTGATAGTGAAATGCTTAGGAATGTAAATTCAATAAGCAAAATTTCAACTTCAAGCAGTAGCAACTTTAGAAGGTATTAGAGATGTGCTTAAAACTTAATACTCAAAGCAGAGCTATAAATATGAATAATTTTATAGGAAAATATGCAGATGCTACAAAAAATGAAAGTTGCATCTCAGTGTCAATTATGTTTGTTTTGTTTCCTTAAGAAAAAAAAAATAGTTAAGTCCCTAGTTTTGAAATTAAAATAAATTAATTATTTTGTGTGTTTAAAGATTGCCTCTTGTTCTGAAAGTCCTTTGCATATGTTAGGCAGATGCAAAAATACAAAATTGATGTAAACCAGCCTTTTTAATTTTTAAAAGGTATTATTGTATACTAAATTATTGTTTCACATTGCAAGCTAAGAAAATATAATTATTTAGAAATCCTTACCTTAGTCATCAATCAAAATTTGATTTTTATTAGAAATGAAAAAAAAAAAAAAGACCAAAACTGGGCTTCTTCTACTTACCCCTTCCAAGTTTTATTTATAGTAATAACAATTGCATTATAATTATTACTATAACATATCCTGGTATCTGTTATATCACCACTGTAAAAAAAAAAAAAAAAAAAACCAAAAAAACCAAAAAACCAAAACAAAACAAAAACCAAAAAAACCAAAGCAATAAAACAAAAAACTAGTTTGTATTTAAGAAGAGATAGATTCCACTGGCATCATTATGCAGATATGTTGCAAATACTCAGATCAGGCTTTAATTAGGCCTTTCAAAGTTTAGAAATTATAGTTTCTAAACAGTAATTCACCATCCCAACATTACATGTGAGGGTGTTTTTCCCTGTCACTACCTACAACTGATATCCTGTTTTCCATATCTGTCTGGCACAGAAAGTATCAATGTCTTTGGCATAATAACTGCATTCTTCTATTTAATCATGAACTTCAGTAATTTTTTAAAGGAGCAAAACTTTACTAGTAAGACTTCACAAAACAAATCCTCCTAAAATACATTAGGTTCAGCTGGCCCATCTTTGTCTGAAGTTTATAACTTCACCTTCAAGTTAAAGCTATTTCTTGGAGAGTAGGGAGGGAGAAAACCCAGAATAATACCTATATACAAAGATAATAAAAGTCTTAATTACTAATCAGGGAGAAGATACTCTTGAAGGATATATCAGTGAGGAATAAATGTTGTGCAATAATACGTGCACTAGAAAAATAACATTGTGTAAGTAATTTAAGGAGAAAAGAAAACCACTGCTAGATGGTTGATCAAGGAGAAAAACAATTTGTGTATTTTTCCTAAGTATGATGAAAGTAATGTTAAAATTTATCCAAAACATTTTTTCTTTAAGTGACATTTTGAACTGAGTTCAGTACCTTATATGTTGTACAAAATATATGCCATTAACCTTTGTCACTTGCTAGAAAATCAAAATAGTTTTTATTCTTCTCAAAACCTCTGCCCAATAATAGTACTGCCACAGAAGTTTGCATACACAGCTTGACCCCATTTCACATGATTGACCCTAAAGGACTTTACTCTGAGGGTATAATTTACCTAAGAACTTTCTATCACAGGTTTTATGAAAAACTGTAAGATCAATAATTGGATGACTCATTTTTCCAGAATTTCAGAATATTTTAACCTTTAAAGCAGCAGGGACTCTAATGGGTTTTTTAAAAAAATTTTTTTTCTAATGATTCAGATCTTTTATTCTTAAAGTACAGTGGTTTAAATTACTAGGAGATATATTGACATACAATGTGAGAAAATTGTGAAGAAAAAGAACACACCAAAGGCAGCTCACTATTTGCTAAAAGTATATAATGGGACAATGTCAAGGTTTGAATGGGTTTAGACCATCAAAGAGGAAGAGGCAGTCATTCTTTGCTGTAAGGTTGTTTATTATAGTAAGGCATTCATCTAAAGATGTTCTAAAGGCATTAATCTAATTTCTTGAAGTCCATGCTTAAAGCTTCTGGCATGAGGTCCCGTACAGCAGAGGTTCCATCAACATCTCCTGGCAGGGGTCTCATGTGGCAGAAATTCTGTTGGCAATTCTGTCCTTCTTTCTTCTTTTTTCTGTTGCATGGTGGGCGTTCTTCTTCCTCTTCATCATCCTCCTCTTCAGCTCCAGCCTGCTTTTTTTAGAACTCAGAGAGGCTTCTGCCTCATGCACTTGGCCAGGAAAAAAAGACATTTCAGGGTATCTTATACTATTCTCAGCTATCTGAATGTCATTTTACTACCAAACTATCATCCCCAGTTTTACACAGCTCAATTTTGACTTGGGCTATACTAAAAGATGGAAAGAAGACAGGCATCTAGTCTTCTTGTAACTGAGTTTAGAGGAGTTGTTTGGATTTGATTTTGGCATTACCCATGAAATCCTCTTGCCTCTTTCAGCTTTACTATCCAGCACTGTGCATGCCATCTCAGTGGAGTAAAGGAGTGTCTGGTGGTTGGGATGGCTCCTGTCATATCCTTATTAGAGCAATATGTGTCAGAGTAGGAGTAGCAGAGTACTCTGGGAGATCCTGCAACTGCTTAATAAGAATAAAGATAAGATGACACAAATTATTTTCAGCTTCAATTATTGTTTCTGTTGAGAGTCCAGGAAATTAGTATTAATTCTTTCTATTTTGTGCTCTACCCACCTGTTGGAAGTTTTGCCTCTGTCTTTGAGATGCACTGGTGACTTTTTAAAGGGGAAGCAATTGCAATCCTATTTACCACCAGATTTTCTGCCAGTTTTGTGAAATGAGATTCAAAGTCATATATGCTGAACTTCTTTAGGTACTCCCATAGCATCTATTTAAATTCAGAGGTAAAAATCTCTTATGAGCCTTTGCAAAGTTGCATTCTGATTTCAGAACACGTGTTGTAGTAATGGAATTTGCCCATCAAGTAATTTCAGTTCTTCTCTATGAAGGCATGTTTTCAGAGGTCAAAATATGCTTATAATAGCTTATAATATACCCTTATTCCAAACCCACCCCTCAAAAACCCCACTTTCTAACATTTGTGCTGAAATTGAACATATTGAACAAAATAGCTAGAAAACTGTACTTTTATTTTCTTACAGGAAAAAAAAAAAGCATGATTATCTGCATGGAAAGAAATATCATATTATTATGAACTATTTTTTCATTGCTTAACATAAATCCACATTTTATTCTTTCTCTTTACCCTTAATCCATTAATTTTAATCTTGTTACATTCTTTCTTGTTAAGAAGATGAGACATTGCAATGAGACATTACTCACTGGTATTTTGCCCATATCAGTAGAGTGACAAATATTATGCCTCTCTGAATGCTAAGTAACTTATCAAACCTGTGCTCCTGGTGAAGAACTGAATGCATTTTCAGTTTACACCTCAATTTTTGGCAACTAAGGCAGAAGTCCCACAGATGACAGCTTCATTCACTATCTAACCCTAATTTATCCCTTCGGTGCTGTCCGTCCAACACAAAATGCAATTAAGTAATTAAAATGTATCAAAATGCATACAGGCAGAGTGGGTACAGGGAATTAAAAATGCAAAGTCAGTGTTAATTCTTGCATTTCTTCATTTTTCAGTCCTTGACTTTGCAAATTAATCATGTTTTAACAGAATTTTTAGAGTGGTGAATCAACAACTCAGACTCTTTCCATTCAGCCAAGAAGATTTATAAGCAGTAGAATTTGCAAATTGTCACCTTTCGCAAAAACCAGTCATAAAAAGAAGATATGGCAGATTTTCCTAAGGGCTTCTGTATACTATTTGCTAATAGGAAATTGCACCCTCTAATAACTGTATTATATATTTTAGATTTTCTCTATATTCAGTAATTTCTTTCTTTTGTTCCAACTCTGGGTAGTGTAAGCTCTGTGAGCCTTCTCAAGTCCTGAATTCCTGAATTCTGCTTCCTAACATGTAAGACTATTCATTTTGTTAATATTAATTGTAAGGCTAATAATTTCAATATGACTTTCCCCTGCTCTCTAATATTTTAATCTTAACATGAAAATGCATGCCAGGTGTGCAGTCCAACTCTGACTTCACAAAGCTTTGAAAGGGGTAAGACCAGACTCAAATTTAATGTTATATGTGACAGTATATTAATATATAGACAAGGGCAGGAAAGAAATTCCTGCTTTATTTAAAAAAGTATTATAGTGAAGTGGAATTTTATGAGCATCTATCAGTATGGAATCTGTAATAAACACTGTTGGAGGCTGTGGGTGGATTGCTGAGATTTCAGGGGAGCTTCTAATCTTAGAAAAACACATCTACATGCACTGTTGGGGCATTGTGGGAAGCATCAGTACAGAATATGTCAGAGAGATTCGGGCATAAGGTGGAATATTTTTTTATCCTTTTCAAAAAAATTCTATAATTCTTGTATTCTTCATAACACTTGATAAACCTAAATGTAATAAAAAAAGAAAAAAAATTACTTTATGTCCTTCTATGTGCATATGAATTATTTTACAGCCTTTTAATTCTGCCTTTGAACACATTATATGACCTGGCAATCCAGTAAAATTATAGTTTAACTTAAAGCTTTGGTAATTTTTCATGGATCCCTGCAGGCTTTCAGCTAGAGCTGAATGTGCTCATTGCAAGGTCCAAATGCTGTGTAGTCCATCAGCACAGTGACATTGGGAGCTGGTTTTAAGTCTTATTTTAAGCAAATTGTTACACTTGATTTAAAATCTATTAAATCAATGCTTGTAATCAATATCAGAATTTTCTCTGAAAATAGTCTGTAACTTACTCAGGAGTATAATAAATGTCTGCATGAATAGGCAATAGCCTGAAACTCCTAAAGGAAGAGATATGGCTTGACAGGATAGCATTAAAAGAATATTGAATCTAATTGCAATAATTATGATGTCAACAAAATATTTTTAGATCTAGCCTTTCACAGAAGTAGTCCAAAATATTGGAAGGAAAGACAACAATTTTTGTTAAAATAATTATTGTTTTCCTGGCCTATGTCTTACTTTGTAGATTTTGAAGTATGCAATAGCCCTTGGGGGGACAGTGCTATTCTTGAAAAGTCTGGGTCTGAGGCCTGTAGAGATCATGAAAAGATTGAAAGACAGATGCCTCTTTGTACGTTTGACTGTAATGCTGTTTAAAAGAAAATGCAATGTTTAAATGGTCCCTGGTTGTCTTTTTGACATATTCTGATTGTAGTCAGTTCTGCAGGGAGATTTAGCTGTCTCTCCTGTCACATGGAAGGCTGGAAACTATACAGCTGTTAACAGAAGCCACAGATAAAATTTGCTTCCACAATTACAAGTTCCGTTCAAAAGAAAATATTGCATTCCATTTTCACTTTTAAAATGAAATCTCCATTCTGTCCTCGTCGTGCCATGCTGTTCTGACAACTTCCCAGCTGGAGGCTGCTATCACTGAGAACAGGTGAAAAACACTGACATCAGAAATGGTCTAAAGCTTGGGACACTAAGTATGTGAAAGTAAATATAATTCAAGAAGGATATTTAAAATGTAATGACTCCTAGGGGCTGAACTTGGGGTTAAACTTTAGATTTCCAACAGGTGTATGTGAGGAAGTTTTCACAATAGCGAGAATTATTCTGTATTATTTCTTGCCCTAGGGAAGATCCAGGACACTTGCCTCCTTGCACAGGAGTAATAAACACTGTTGGAGGCACAAAGACAGCACAGTTTTTTGGTGTTTTGTTGTTGTTGTTGTTGTTGTTGTTGTTGTTGTTGTTGTTTTTTAATCTTTGCAGGTTGTAGTGGTGATGCCAAACTTACAAGATGTTGTAATAACAAAAGTATATCTACATTTCCTTTTCGTATGTTGCATATTAGCTTTGCACTAAATGGCTGCAGAATTTTCACTTCTGCTGTTCAGTTGTGAACAAAATGGACGAAAGATAATGTTTGGTATTTTAATATGTTTGTTCTAAGACTAAAGATGAATGAATGGTACACCCATCTCAGAAAGTCCCTAGGCTGCTCACCATTATGGTCTCTATAGTTCCATAGTATCACTATGAAAAGTGCCACTAAAAGTGATCCTTTTCCTTTATTCTCAAAATTTACCTTTATCCTCAAAAAAGTGATATTTTATCCTCATGATACCACTATAACCTTGTTCTTTTTGTGTTCTTACTTTAAGGAGCTCCTGCTGGTTAGATGTGTACATAGTAATTTATATTTGCTTCTCAAGACCACAGTTGAGATGTACATAGAAGAATTTGCACTTACTTATATAGTTAAAAGAATGGAAACCTAATTATATAGTTTAAAGTGTTGCTGTCTTTAATCTTTTAAAGGAATGTTTCTGACGGGTCTTTCTCTCTGTGCCTTCCTCGGGTTTCCCCAGCTAGTCTGGCACACATGGGAAGGGAGAAGAGCCCGACAAGGAGCAAAAGATAAAAGACCACAGGAGGTTTCTCTCTCCAGGACCCAGTCCACATTTAATCAGAACTTAATTCCAAGGAGAAGAAAGCCACCAGGACATTGCCTTCCAGTCTTAAACTCAGGGAAGGGAGAGGGGAGGAACAGAACACAACCAATGGGGTACGAGCAGAGGGGCAGGGAAAGGGGAAGGTTTAGCCAGGTCACAAACCCAGTGGGAGGGGGTTACAGAGCAAACCACTCTGAGCAACATGATACCCCACAAACCATGTAATGCAATCTTACTACACTGCAACATGTTTCTCTACATTTTCCTACGTCATTATTTATTCATTACTATATTGAGTTAATATTCCTAACAGTATTATAGATAGGGTTTTTTGTCCCCCTCAAATATGCTAAAGTCACCAATATAGTTTAGTAGTTTATACATTTTAGCTCAAGTTTTATACAATTTTTTTTTTTTCCTTCAGAGATTAAGTCTTACACAGTGGCCATGATGACAGCATTGTCTGCCAGGGCAGAAAGAAAGAAAACACTTTTCTGGTGAAGAAAACAATGACTTCTAAGAACAGCTCAGGGCAAGATGAAAGACCATTAGTAGACTCCCAAAGAAATTTGGGCTATGTGTCTCACCATTCAGAAGACTTGCATCAGTCACCATGCACATCCCTGTTACCTAATAATTCACGATTGATTAACCCCATCTAGCCTACCATCTTCAACATTTGACTCAACATTTTCTGGTTTTTTTTACAGCAGAAATTGGAGGCACAAGAAAATAATCACTTTTAAAATTATTTCTGTTAGCCAAGATTGTCAGCTGATAATTTTTTTAATGCAAAGAGGTTGAGCTCTTGCTAGGTGGGATTTTTCTGCATTAATTATAAGGCAGGTTAAATAGTGTCTGTTTTAGAATGGGAACACTCTTTAGCTTGTTGGAAAGCAGAGAGGTTCCAATTTTGCCCGTAAATGAAAGGAACTTGTGTTTGCCAATTAAATCAAGCAGCTGTTTCACAGACAATATTGCTAATAGCTACCAACTAAACTCCAAGCTGTTACTCTGAATTGTTTAATGAACTGCTTTTAATACATAGTAAATGCTAACCTCTGCATCTCAACTTATTGGGCAAGAAGGGAGGGATATTTAAAGACATTTCTCTCCAAAATTCTATAGCATTGTAGGAACTTTCTGTGCTAATGAAGCACAGGACTTTGAGACTCTTTCTAACACTATTTATAAGAGTCTTGGAGAGAATGTGCTACCTAAATTGTTTTTGACAGTGCATGGCAGAATTGCCATGTTCTGATGCTATACAGAAACTGTAATTTTTTTTCTATTAAGGAGATATTTTAGGCATGCCATGCAAACTTGCTGCATGTATTCTTCACTGTAAACTGCACAATACTGATGACAAAATCAAAATACATCTCACATTGGGTACACCAATCTATGCAGAAGTCTTGTGTGAAAAAATGAATAAAGGAATTGAAAACAGTGCATAGATTTCAGCAAGAAACATTCAAAAGTCAGGAATTCTATCTTGAATAAACTTTTTTTTTTTTTTTTTAAATTTTATTTTTAATGCAGGGCATAGTTTCCGCTATTTGTTTTCATCAGAAGGCCTTCTCCACATCTCTCAGATCTTCTCTGAGCATAAGCACAAGTAAAAAAAGCATCAAAACTATCTAATACTAAAAATAACTGGTTCAGAGAGCAACTGTGAACTGGTAACACTGCACACCAGGAGAGCATTCCTTGTTAATGCCATGTTAAAAAAGTCTACATGTCTTGATTGACCAACCCTACCTGCTTTCTGCAAACATTTTCATATCAACCTAGGCAGCATTTAGTCTTGCTTGCTATATTTCTATGGCAAAGTTTTGCTTTAACCATGCAAAAACTAGAAGTAAATGGCATTTTTTTCTTTCTCAATTTAAAATCTCAAGCAATTAAACAACAGTGAGAAAAATTAAAATCTTTAATTTTTTCCTTGTTATCTACATCTTGGGCATCCATTAAATGCAGCAGAAACTGAAAAGAATTAATATTTCTTAGAACCTGCCTCATTTTCTGTTCATATTTCCAGTTTATGTCTGTCACTAAAATGAGAGAAAACAAAAAACAAGACAAGGAAGGAAGAGTTAGGGAAATTTTCAAAGATCTGTTGCGATCAGCAATCCCTTTGTTTTTCTGTTGCTATTTTATAAGTAAAACAGATCCAAAAAATTACATTTCTATGCCTGGGGAGTTAGTGGTAGTGGCGAAACAGCCATACACCAAGCACACAAAAAACAGAGACAAACTTCTGACTTTACAGATGGCTGTTTTTCTTAATTATATGGATAACAGTTTAGTAATACCTAATTGGTCATGCTTGGCAAGTAATAGCAGTTTTTCCAAGACAAACAAATGTTCACATTTTTCATACTTAATCAGGGAGTTTATGTGCAAAAATGACCAAATGTATAATCTATTCTAAGCTTCCTATGTTATTTTGTAATAAACCACCATCTGTACTTTGATTTTACAGAATCTGTGTGTGGTGACCACAGAATTTAATTATATTGCAGATGGGTTTGGGGAAGAAACTGGATTTTTTTTTTTTTAATTTTATTTTTTGTTACTTAAATAAACTACAAAAGCTCACTTCATTCATTTAGAGATGTCCCCAAAGCAAGTTAATTTCGCTTTTATCTGACAGGTAGTGCTCTGAATACCCAATAACTGCCCTAATCTTTCTTTCCAGTGTCTTCCAAATTTATAGACATTTCTTGATAAGTGCATTCAGCTTCTGAAAGTGTGTATTTTTTTCTGTGCTGTATAGTTACAGATTGGTTGCTTATTTTGTGAGTTATTTAACTTTTAGTGAATAAGTTTGTCCATTATGGTAAAGATATTAGTTTATTAATATTCTGAGAGCTTGTCAATTTATATATTTTATTTTCTAGTTGCGTGCCACAACTTTGCAGATTTTTTTCTAGTGAGTAAATATGCCTGAAATAACTTATTTTTGATGTGCAGTTCTTTCATATGAACAGTATTGTGTGACTAATGGATTTTGTGTGTGACTAATACAAGTAGGAATTTTTTTAAAAAACAAATTAAATCAAATAAAATATTTAATAATTAATTTGATGATTACAACAATTGCAAGTAAATAAATTATTTTAATAATCTTACTTAATTGGCATCGTGCTACTGTCTGGGGCTGTGCCAGTAGCACTTAGGCAGGAAGGTTGTGAGGGATATTTAGTCCAGGGACACAGCTGTTTCACCACAGCTGCACCAGGGGCTGCAGGGAAACCTCTGCTCCAGCACCTGGACCACCTCCTGCCCCTTCTTCTCCACTGGCCTTCTGCATTGTGTCTGCAGAGCTGTTTCTCTCACGTGTTCTCACCCCACTCTTCTCTGGTCTCAACTACAGCTGTGCAATAGTTTTTCCCCCCCTTCTTAGATATGCTATCACAGAGGCATTACCTCTATTTCTGACTGGCCCAGCCTGGACCTGTGGGAACTCTTTATTGGAGCTGCCAGGAGCTGGCTCTGTCAGACAGGGAGGAAGCTTCCAGCAGCTTCTCACAGAAATCATCCCTGTAGCCCCCTGCTACCAAAGCCTGGCCATGCAAATCCAATGTACTAACCTTCTTCCCTGAGCCCTCTGCCCTTTAAGAGTTGCTTTGTCTAAGTTGTGCTCTTTAGGTTGCTTTGAATGTGCTGTACTCCAGAGCAGTTTTGCCATCTACTCTTCCTGCTTTCAGAAAGAGAAGATAATTAAGTGGGAGAGATGTTAACAAGATTCCATGTGATTAAAATTTGTGGTGAGTCCCAAATGGGCATGATCTTGGTCTGAATGGTCACGAGAATGTATTTTTTTCTCCCCTGCCATGAGATATTTTAAGCTGATTCAGATAGTGTGGAAAGGCAAAATCCCAGAGGAAAAGTATTTAATCATATTATTAGATTTGGGGCAACTTCCAGTTCAGCTGAGTTTAGACAAGCAATGCAGGCTACTGCAAGAGCATCTGCTTGTGCATCTCATCTCTTACAGATTTGCCATTTTAGTAATTTGTGGATATGAAGAAAAGATTAGCGCTGTCATTAGAAGTATTCACAAAATACTTAAGATGATAGATGGAGATTTTTCATTCTGTACTGGCTGTAGATTTCACTTTTTAAATCTTTCCCTCTTCTTCCCTTGGCTGTTCCTAGGGTTAGATGGCTATTCGCTATATTTCAACACTTTTGCTTCCAATCTCAGCTTGGATCAGGAATTATAAATACAAAATCGAAATTTTCTGACAAAAATATGTCTTTTAATTTGCTTGTTTTCTTGAAAGTTTTTAGTGTTCAGCTTGGATTTATTTCAAGTTATGGGCCAGGATTTGTGTTTATTTTTATTGCATGAAAATTTTATTGCATTTTTCTTGTTGATATATGAATAAAAATAAAATGTGGAATGGGATAAGAAAATATGCAAGAATATAACCACAGCATATATAAAATTAAATATACCAAGAATTTATAATAAATGCTTTGTTCCTGTTACTGGGCAAAAGCATTGTAGGATTTTGATACATATATGCATTGAACTTCATATGTTGTCTGAAACTCAATAAGAGAATTAATCTTTTCTTCACACTTAAGTTGGATTTCAAATTTACAACCATTATTTTTAAGTGCCCTTTGTATTACATTAATAACTTGAAAGAGGTTTAGACAATTTAATCTTATAATTTAAAATCTTTGTGCATAGATACACTGTACCCAAGTGGATTAAAACCATTGAACATCATTTAGATACTTATCAAAACTTGAAACACAGAGGAAAATGCCAGAGGAGAAAGCAAAAGCACTGTGGTGCTAACATGCACTAGAAAAGCTTGAACATGATCAACTTGATAATGATTGAACAGATAACTTGAACTGTTGGATAGTAGGAGATTTATTAAGTAAATGAAATGAGTGTGATTAATATCTGTCATGATTTGGAGAGGTAAATTCTCTTTAAGACATTTTCTAGAATTTTTAAAATGATCTCATGTTTCCACAAATGTTGATGCAGAAGTTACTTCTGCAAACAATTTGAGATTTGTGATGCTCTTCCATGAAATTTTGATCAAAAAATTGCCACCATAAAATAATTATAAAACTACTTAAAGTGCATTTTCTGTAGGGATTTTAGCAGGAAGTCTTCCTCCAAGAATGTGTTTCCAGTTAGATCCTTCAGCAGTCTATTCTTAGCCCTATTGTGTGCACTTTCAACACTGATTAAACAAAAAAAACCAAAAAAAAAACCAAAACAAAACAAAACAACAACAACAAAAAAAAACCCCATGAAATTAATTACATGTAATATTTATTCATTACACTGAAATTGATGTGACAATGAACAAAAATAATTATGTACCAGTTGAACTATATTCTTTGGTAATATAGCTACAATTAATATGATCAAAACCCAAGTATCTTAAAAAGTTATAAGCAGTCGCTTTTGTGTATAGGGACATTTATAAAAATAAATTAGGTTAGGACATTATGTATTTTTGTATATATGTGTATGTGAGTAATCATTATATATATTTAATTAAATAAGATATAGCTACCTCTGAAAATCTTTAGGAGTATGAACAGGGGCTTGTCAGGTAGAAAATAGATATTTTATTGTGTGTGACAGATAAGAAAAATACTAAAGGGTTCATGAAGATGCAGCATACACAGTCTTGAAATGAGATAGCAAAATTAAAAAGAGAATTATATGAAAAACATTTAAAGCTTGGAGAGAAAAAGAAAAAAGCCTTAGTGTCTGTGTTTAGATCTTTTTATAATCACAAAGGGTTATGTTTAACCTTGATCAGCAAATATAAATATTGATATCTATATGGGTGGAAACTTCTTGAAGAAGTTTTTGGTGGTCAAAGGTTGTAAGGCACAATAATTAAAGACTTAACAAGGTTTGTGGATGATCCACTTTTTGGCAGACAACATTAGCTAAATTAAAACTAGAAATCAACATTTATTTATCCACAGTGAAAGGACTAGTCCAGAATAAATGAGAAATTTGTTGGAGTGTTTTGAACCCTTCAAGACCCAGCTTATTTCTAAAGTGTAGTCTCAAGGTGAAATAGAATTTTCCAGATATATAGAAAATGTTGTGTGATGCATATCCTGATGTTTCGATTTGACAGAAATAAATAAGAAATAAAGTTTTTAAAATGGAAAATTTCTTGAGACAAGTAATATAAAAAATGCATTCACAAACTCTCATATTCTTGCCATTGCTGCTTGTCCCTGGCAATCTTAGAGAATAAAGGATGAGCTTCTGTTTGGAGTCCCTCAGAGATGCAGTATAAAATCCCACAGCAGAGAGAGCTGGCGCAAGCCAAGGCTGCCAATTTTGCCAGAGCCCACACACCTGTCTCTGAGACACTTATGAAGTTATTTGAACTGACAATAAATCAAGCAGGGTTAAGTCTCCCTGGTTTTATCAGTAGAATTCAACTAATTCAACACATTTAAAAAAAAAAGTTATACAGAAAACACATTGTACTTGCATAAGCTGATTAGCTGTACCCTGAAACTGAGCAAAGTCTTCATAAAATGCAGGTAAGACTTTTTTTCATGGTGCTTTGTCCCTCAGTTGTTGACTGAGTGCCACTCACTAAAAGAAGTAAGTCTGTACTCCATTGTATTTAAGCAGTCTTTCACAGTTGTGCATAATTTCATGGAAGAAAAAAACATCAGTCACTCCCTTTGCTTTGATCTGTTCATACTGGCCTCACTGTTATTGCTATTCCTTTTATGTTTTATTTTGAAATATTTCAATTTTTTTGAAGACTCAGAAGCTTCACAGATGGCAATGACTCCCAAACCAGCTTAGTGGTCAGAGCGAAGACCTACAAGAAGACCTCTGACCCAAACCTCCTCTGGCTTCATTACAAAGTTACAGCCCCTGCATTAAGCAATAGAGGATTTTCAGCAGTGTTTCATCATGCTTTCTGAATAAGGAACTTTGTAGACGATTCCAACACTAGATTTCTTTCAATGAGTCATCCTCCATGCTCTCAGACTAGAGGATATAAAATTCAGTGAGTATTCATTACATGGTTGCACCATGGATCTCATGCACAGTAGCTGTGCTGGTTCTCATATTTGTCTGTGAAAACAGTTAATGATATAAAAGCTTGTCAGTTACCTCTGTTTTTAGGGTTTCCATATTATGTTCCTGATTTTCCCTACTCTGACATAAACTATTCTATAATAAGATGTCTTTACATTTTGTATGCATCTTAAATATCAACTTTTCTTGCTGATAGTGTTAATTTTATACTCCCAACCATGTTTTTCATGCTGAGAGATTTTCCTGTGCTTCTTAAACCCAGCACAGAGTGTACTGTGAGATCATGTCTAA
The DNA here is from genome assembly GCA_013396955.1 of Regulus satrapa. Classification (NCBI taxonomy): domain Eukaryota; kingdom Metazoa; phylum Chordata; class Aves; order Passeriformes; family Regulidae; genus Regulus; species Regulus satrapa. The sequence continues at coordinate 84,360 of VWZN01005595.1, read as the reverse complement.
AAGTATCTCCCATTTTTTGACTGTTGCAATCATACAAGATGAGAGATGCCATTATTTCTGGCAAAATTCCTGTTTCTTTAGAGAGTAAATAATAAAAGATTAAGACATCCCTGGCAGATTTTTGATGCCTCGTATATATTGTCACTGAAGTTTTCCTGAACTCACTAGAGCAGTGTTAGCCCACTCAGGTGGATCTGTTCCCACTAATGGAAGCACAACAGGACACTGCCACTGATACGGATATTTTTCTGTGTCTTTTCAGTCTGAGTAAACACCACGTACAAGAACTTGGGAAGAAAGCTTTTCTTAGCTCAAGTATTTGTTGGAGTGGGCTTCTGTTGCTCAGGTGTAGATGAGCAGTGGCATGGTAAGTGCCCTGGGGTACCCAAGACACCCATGTCAGTCTGGCCAAAGTGTCACAGGGCTGACAAGAAACCTGCATTCTTAAGCAGGATGCGTAGAGCCTAAGCAGGTTGCACCCTATGAGGCCAAAATCTATCATGACTATTTCCTGGATTCATATAAAATATATAGGTTGGTTTAAAAAAAAAAAAAATTGTTCTATTCTCTGTGGTTTTTGCCTACTTCTTTTCCATTTTCATATGGTCTCTATGGTGCACACAATCGAAGTCTCAAGTTTCACAAAAAATCCAAACCCTAAAGCCAGCAAACTCTGGGCTTCTATCACCCCTATATAGGATGTTCAAGATTCCAGAAATTTCAGAATCAAAGAAAATATATCATGAAAGGCCTGAAGACCTTTGTATATATATCATGAAAGGTTTTCAGACCTTCACAGGTCTGAAGTTTTAGCTATTATAAACCTCTAGATTTTTACAAGTCAACAGATGGCTACCAATATTTTGTTCTCTTCAAAAAACCTGAATATAACTTCTTTGTGCAGGGTTTCCATTACTATGTTCAGTTCTTTCTTCCATGAGCATTGTGGTCTTGTAAAAAACCTAGAAGGTGATGCCATAAGAGCTGCTCACAGATTATTTTAATGCCAATTATTTAAATTTTTTTATCCTATTCTTTTTTTTTTTAAAGCCAATATTTTAAAGAGAACTTGTCTTTTCCCAAAAGTTTTCCTTCTGTAAACATTCAAATCTTGTTCAAAATTAAGTTCTGAATTCTTCTAATCAGAAAGTATGTGCTGTCCTACATATATTTTTCTTAATACAAAGAAAAATGGATGAACCAGATATAGTCTGAACTACGCATTGCTTTGATGATATTTTCATACATCATTTTGTACTTCATATATCACTTTGTACTTTCCAAAATTATTTGCACCTTCAAACATATTTTGTACATTTTGGCAGGTAAAGGTTCAGGATCATTCTGAAATCCTGCTTTTTTGTTCTGCATAGCACAGAATTTATGTAGTGAATAGTTCGCTTTTAATTACAGTAATTTATTTTCAACATTTCTGTCTTGTAAAGTCTGGTTAAAATTTATTTGTAAGAGAGAAACCGAATGTTAGAAATATATTTTGATGCTGTATATCTGCATAGGAAGGGAGCTGAATGTGTGCCTGGATTTTGAATATCTGAGTGCCTACTTAATAAGGTAATTTGGACAAGGTTTGTTTCTTGCTAATGGCTTGTGCTAGCCTCGCACAATGTGTCCTGGTCTTTGCCTTGGTTGTGAAGGTGCTGCTGCAATACAAATATGTGATAATAAAAGATACTCCTCCTGCTGAACTTAACATGTAACATCCCACTTTTTAAGCAACAAGGCCAAGCTCTTCTGCGCTAAATCAGTTCTTCCTCTCATTTGAACTTTCTTAAAATTCCATACACAGGTTGCCAGCTAAATCATTACAAGGACATATCCCAGACTTTTAGTTGTTTGAAGGAACACACAGAAGTAAGTGGAGGATTGATACTTGAATGGATGTATTTTTATTTACTGATCTTCTGTTTAGAGCACTTAATTTATGTCAGATAAATCACTTGAATTCTTTTCAAAGATCAAGTGAGTAAAATGTCATAGCATTAAGCATAAGTATCTATTTTTTTCCTAAAGGTCTTGTTGTCCCTAGGTACATGCATATGGAAGGTTCTTGGGAAAGAACACACAAGATATTACAAAATCGTGTTGCTTGATTTTTATAATATTCCAATCTTGTTTTTCTTGTTTTAATTTATACAAGTGAAGATTAGCTCTTTTATTTAAAATAAAGACTGCTGGATTAGCAGTTGAAAAAGAAGCAGCTGTATCTATGCCCCAGGATTCAATTGGTTTTTTTCCAGTCATCAGGATTGAAGTCACCAGGTGGTGCTATTACATAGTATTGGAAGATCTTCTCCTGAAATGTTTTTTTGGTTCCCCCCTGCCCTGAAATGTTCAATAATCCCTCTGCCTTACAGTTGAGAGAGGCTGTACGGGCCCATTGACCTGTGGCTTTTATTTTGGGAGTAGAAAAGCTCTGTGGGATGTTGGAATGGATGGCTAAGGTTATGTTCCTCTGGAACAGTATAGTTTGCGTTCTGGCTATGGTGGACTTTGTTCCTGGTCTGAAATAATACATAACTTGCATGATATGCAACATAGTTTTTGGTCACTTGGATCATAAGAAAAACAAAATTAAACTTGAAAGTACATAAAAAATTATGTTTGGAAGAGAAAACAGACATCAGAAGGAATAACTATGCTATTGTTTGCATGGAGAATATTATCATGACTTTGAGGTGGCATTATCTGTTTAAGAAAAAGTCTTCATTAGTTGTTTCCATCTTCATTTGATTAAGTTAGAGACAATAAGCATTAGAGCAACTATTACACGGTCATACTTATAATTTCTTTCTGATTCTACATTTCCTACAAGTTGAGGGGACATTGATTTAGATTTTTTAGCAGCTGAACCAGTGGAAACCCTATAAATGTAAGTTGAAAAAAATAAAAAGGGAGAAAGGTAAATAGTCATTACCTGCCAGTACGTGTGGTGGCATAATAGTGATAAAGAAAAATACCTAAATGGGAAGGTAGCCATCTGGAGTTTAAGAGAGTAATGATTCAATCTGCTTCCAAAGATTCAGCAATTTTAACATAAATGTCTTGTTAGAGACTCAGATGAGACTCTTTTATCACCCTATACATGGAACCTGGATGGTGTTGCTTATCTCACCTCATTAGCATTTTAAGTAGTAGGAAAGATAATTGTGTAAAGAGAATCTGATGAGGGGAGGAGGGGAAAAGCCTTCCTGATACCTATTGATATTTATTTATATAGTTCACATAGGTATGTGCATTTACTTTTTTTCTGGGATAAGTTTAACCTTTGAAACAACTCGTAACAGTGGTTTTCTTCCTTTGACGGTTTAACTAACCCATGATATCTCTACAAATTAAATGTAATCACTTAAGAATATCCAAAATTAGTGGTGTAGCTGCATGATGATCAATATGAATAATGTTCCCCTTTTCTGCAAGTCTTGAAGTAATTTTTCTAATGGTGGTGACTTTGGCGGGACTAAGAAAAATAGATTACTTATACAAAGTCCTTTATTTGATATCTAAACAATATCTGAAATATCATTCACTTAATCTTTAGAAACAGACATTTATTTATGATTGAAATATAATTTCAAAATGCCTTAAAATAATTTTATGTATGCCACAATTTTCTACATTGGAAAGAATAGGAATATATATATTTTCTACTTTCCAGAGTGATGGTTTTGTGCTCTTTTTACTAACCAGCTATGATAAAGCTCCATGGTTAGTACAATTTAGGACATGGCTGTGTTGGATGATCTGGGATACTGGTCCAAGTAAAAGCTGTTCCTGAGAGAAATCACTTTTTAAAATTTTTCTAACCCAATAAACAAATTCTCACATGAAAAATAGTAAATAGAATTGGTAACTATCATCTTTAACAATTTAATATTGTTTTCATGTATTCAGTGTTGAAGAAAATAATTCATGGATTGTATTTCTGTGTTATGCTAGATAACTCAATAAAATGTACTTTTAATAGTTTACATAATTTTCATTAACCTCTTGATACTCTATTCATCTCCATTAGAGTAATATCATAGAATAGAACCAGTAGAAAAACACAGACTATTTTAGAGGCAGAAATCAGTAAGAGGCCATGTAAGAAAAAACAGATTTCAATGAGATTTTTTTTTCTCTTCTCCAATTTCCTCTGCCTGAGCATTTCTTGCTATTAATTGCATTTCTATACTGCCTTCCAATCTGCTCTACTTCATTAATATGAGGAACTTCAAAACAGGCTCATGGGTGCAATGATTAAAGCTTCATAGAAGGTATGAGAAGAAGCACAGTAACACTGTTGAGTAACATTTTTCCAACACTGAAATTTACTATGCTGATAACAGTCCTTTCCTATTGCCATCCTTGCATTTATATCACAAAAACTGAATGAGGTCTTTAGATCCTATAAAATATTTCTGTTTTAATGATTAGGTCATTATTTATAAAACTAACGCATCACAAGTTTTCAAAATGCCACCTTTATCTTGAACTTTATGCCTGAGTTATATGGTGCAACACTTTTTTTCTGAACCTTGATGATGTGTGACTCTGAAATCATATTCTACAAAGATTTTCATAAAGAGGAGATTGGCAAACTGAGAATATATCACAACAAAAAAAGAATGCTTGCTGAATAGGAGAACAATTCTATTTATACATGTACTGTTTGAACACAGAAAATGTGTATTATTATAAACCGCCTTTAGTGATTTATTTCTTCATTTTAATCCATAGTTAAATATAAACCTCAAGGTGCCAAAAATATGTTTTTCAGCCTGAGAACCTCTGGGAGATTTGTCCTGGTGGGAGGCACTCCAAATTGTTTGGGTTGAAAGAAATAAGGTTAAATATCAGAATAGCTTTTTAAAGAATAACTTGCGGGTCACTTCAAATTTCTCCCTAACCTAAGAGAATGGAAGAGGACTTGAGCTGAATTTGGTGCTTAAGGCACATCTAGAAAATATCCCTTCTAGAGACACCTAGGATAAAAGTGTCCCCTGAAAGAGAGATTTGGAAGATCTGTTTTTTCACGCTTGATATGCAAGATTTCCTCCTGAAGTGAGTGGAAGTTTTAAGTGTGTACAGAAAGAAAAAGTAATAGCAAGATTAAAAGAACATTCAACTGTAAATCATCAAAATCTGGGAAGGAGTGGGGGCAATAAGACCACAGGCTAATGCCATGGAAATTAAAATATATTTATGTGTAACCCCTACAGGAAGCAACAGAAGTTTACATGTGGTGAAGTTTATTTTCTCTAGTATATTAATTCTGTTCTCATTGAGAAAGAATTCCTGCTTTTTACTGAACCCCAAAACATATCGTGTTTTGTTCTTTAAAAATTCCCTTTCAGTATTAAAAAAAAAACAAAAACAAAAACAAAAAAAACTTAGAACAAATTCTCCTCTACCTCACTCATCAATTTGTAATGCAATTTTTTCCAAAGTCAGATTACCATTTTTAGGAATCTAATCCTTAAAAAAGATATCCAAATATAAATCACTAAATAATATGAATACCATCCATTATTTATTTCTACCTCTAAAGAATTTACTTTCCCTAATGATAGCTACAGCTACTATTAAGAGACATTTTCAGGAAATCTGAAATAGGCTAGTAGGACATGTAGAGTGTCTAGATGAAGAATGAAGATAATAAATTCACATTAATACTGTTAGTAAAATCCCTAAATATAGTAAGATGTTTACTTTTCCATATACTGAAGGTAAGTAACTTTCCACATCACCCAGAGTAGTTTTAATACACATTCCCTGGACAATGATGGCTCTCCTATAATTTCCATTCTTTACTCAAAAGATATTACAAAAGAATCTCCCAGTTCCTGAGCCTTCTCCTTGCAACTGAATCTTGCTTCTGGAATGAGCTCAGTGTTTTGCCAGCCCACATTCCTGAGACCTTTCACCTGCAGCAGTTCACATTTACAAAATGAGGGTCTCAAACAGCAGCTGAAACCAAAATTTTCAGAAATTCTCTTTCCTGATCAGTGTTTTTCCTCCTCACTCTTAAATGCTGCAGAGATGAGCAGGTCTCTTTTTTAAGAGGAATGAGGTAAGGGGAAAGTATTTTGAGCTATGTTTCCTTAACATATAAATGGGAATTTTGCACAACTGCATTTATCCATACTTTTAAACATAACCTAACATGTTAATGTCATTTAAATCTGAAGGGGTTCTAATAGAATTTTAGCTTCTAAGGCCTCCGAATTGCATCTCTGTAGCTGTAATTTTATGTGTGTTTTTTAATATTCTTAATAGCTTTAAAATAAACACTTCACTGATTATAAACTACAATAAATGTATGCATGTCTTTGGATTAAATAAAGTGATGTGGTGGGTTTTTTGGGGGGTTTTTTTTGTTGTTTTTGTTGTTGTAGGAATGAGACATTTTCTGGAAGAATAGGAACACTAGCTCTGTATGTGTTTATTTGTATTGCTGATTGTTTATCAAGGCTAGACTTTTCTGAGAATACCAGAAATTGGGACAATCAGCTGTGAAGTTAATCTCTGTTGAGATAATAACATTATTTTTTAAATTCCTATCAATACAGTTAAAGCATATTCAATAACTGTTTAATACTACTAGAAAAAGAAAAGGTACTACTAGCTTTTTAATTCACAATTTTATTCTGTATGAATAAAAAATAAAATCTTAAAAAAAAAAAAAAAAACAGAAAAGGAAGGAAATGTTCCCCATAGATTTAGCCTAAACTATTAAATAATAGGTATTAGGCAATAGATACAATCTAAGAAAGTTAATTGATAATGGCTTATATTTATCAGCAGAAAAAGCACAGCTAATTTCATAAGCAGTAGAGTCATATTGCTAAGATATAAAGCTGTATCCTATAACATTTCTGAGCTAGAGGAAAAAATGAAATAATATATATTAAACCAAAAGAAAACCATAAAAAGGGAGCTCTTTAGAGTAGTTATGATAACAAAACAGACAGCATGTTAGTAAACACCAATCAATTTATGTACTTGATTCTACTTTCAAGGACATCACATCAAGAGCAGCTCACAGAATAAACAACAGTCTCTTGGGAGTAGACCTTTCCCTGGAGGGAAAAATATCTAAACCAGCAGAAGTATTTGTGAAAAACAACAGAATTTACCATACAAACCAAAACTAGGCAAGGAGAAAAACTCTGAGTGATGACATTAGATAATTATTCATATAATAATCCACAGTCCTAAATCTAGGAGGATTTTATGGGCTGCTTCATCAGGCTTATCCAGCTAATTAGGAATTCAGCACTCAGTCTGAAATATCTATAGAAAATTTGTTTAGGGGTCAGCAACTCTGATAAATGTATGCATAACATGTTAAATTAACTGTAATATAGATTTTTGTTTGAAGTGTTTTATTGGAATAAGTATCTACCTGTTATTTTTCATTCTTTCAAGCATATTTGAAATAGGAACATCTTTGGAAGGTGAATATCTTCAGAGAAATAAATTCCTTTTTCTTTGTTTTTTTTTATCAAGTAAGGGTGGTCTGTGTATCGAAGCACACAAGCTGTTTTCTTGTTCTCTCAAGTAAATCATATCATGATGGGTGAAAGCGTGTCTTCAGTTCATAATCGCCATAGTGAAAATAATTTGTCATTTGAGTACCACTCTTATTTAGGAGCTTACTGCATTGATTATCACATGAGAAGGAAAACCTAGGGAAATATATAGATGTCTCAGCTACATTCAGGTCTGCCTGGATATAGTCTCACTTCTGACCACTTCCTTTGAATTTTATTTATGTTGATGAATTTGTAGGTCACATTTTTCAGAATTATTTAGTAACCTTAAAAATGAGTTTCAGCTGACTTCTACGACTTGAAAGAGGAATTAACTTTTATCTCCTTCAGACCTACTTTAACTCTGACTTCCATGAATAAACAAGATTTTGGGGGTATTTATCTGTTGAGACAAGGTGAATTTATTAAGGTATAATATGGATGTAGTTTTCTGAAGAGACCTTAGAGCACTCCAGTGTTTACAGGTGCTACAAGGGTGCTGGAGGGGGACTTTTTACAGGGGCGTGTAGTAACAGCCCAAAGGGGAATGGCTTTGAAATGGCAGAGGACAGGTTTACATCAGATATAAGGAAGAAATTCTTTGTTAGAGGGTAGTGAGACCCTGGCACAGGTTCCCCAGAGCTGTGGATGCCTGGCAAGATCCGATTACGAAGGTTCTTAGAAATGCCTCTGCCCCAAGTAAGGTGCAAACAAGACCATAGGCCAGTGACAATGGTATGGGTTTTATTTGATGTTAAATATGACAGAGAGAGAGGGAGAGGGAGAGAGAGAGATAGAAAATAGGTGGGAGGGACAGAAAGAGAGTAACTGGGACAGAATAAGGAAAATATCACCATCCATGGATCGCAGTGATGCTCCCTTGACCCTCTCCAGCTGGTCTCGTGCTGGTGAAGGTCCCCCCAAAAAGCACAGACTCTGATGGGTCAATATATGCTCAGGCCAGGTGGGAAAACCCAGGCACTCCCTGGGTGGGGGAGTTTGCCATTGTCTCTCACGACAGGCTCTGGGTTTGCTGCATCCTGTGCGGAGCTGTGGTGCCAGGCCTCAGGAATGGCTCTGGGGCCCTTTGAGACCTGTGATGGGTTTAGGCACCCCCTCGGCTGCCCCTGACAGGAATGTCCCACGGCTGGGGGCTCTACAGCCAGTGTGTGGAAGGGAGGATGGGCTCCCTGCCCCTGAGCAGAGGTCACAACACACCTAAAACTTCTTTCCCCCTCCTTGGCTGGGGTCAAATCTGTGCAAACCTGCTCCCAGCAAAGGGCTCTGTGGGCTGCAGCCTCCCCACCCCAGAGAAAGCCAGGGTGGTTCTCAGTACGGCGCTGGGTTTGGCTCACATTCTTTTCCTGGTTTACTTGTTTGTTTCCGGTGACTGAAGAATGGGTTTTCCCTCTATCTAATCTCAGCAGTTTGACTTTCAGCCCCAAGTCCCAGTCAGATATCTTCAGGGTGGCTTTTTATGGTTGAAGTTTCTTTATACAATTTTTGTTATAATGAGCAAAGCTTCATATCAATGTTTGAGGCATGAACTATCTCAGTCTCTGACAATGCCCCATCCCTGGGAGATTTCAAGGCCAGGCTGGATGGTGCTCTGAGCAGCCTGGTCTAGTGGAGGGTGACTCTGCCCATGGCAGAGGACTTGGAATGAGATTATATTTAGGGTCCCTTACAAAATCCAAGCTATTCTATAGTTCTGTAGATATGACAGAGCTTAGAAAGGAAACAGAGAAGAAAGGACTGTCTTTCTGCCTTGAAGAACCAGTATTTATCTGTACTTACAAGACAGATTGAGATATCTTCACCTGAATTACTGTAAACTAATGAGGTAGGGTCATCTAGTCAGTTTACAAGTCTAGATTCAAATACTTTTCTCCAAATAAATGGTGAGAAGGAGTTTGAGAATGGGGACAGATTGCAGGAAAAGCTTTCCACTAAGGCATTCAAAAGTTATGCCTGGCCTCAAGTTTCAATTTGTTTCTTTAATGTGCTAAACTGGAACAAATTTGTTTTGTTTTCAAAAAGGCTGCTATCTGGCTTATTCAGAACATAGGCAGGATGTGTCCCTGTCTGAATATCAGCCTCTATGTATCCACACTGGATATCTTGAGATTGGCATCCTATGTAATTTTTGGCAAGTGTAGCTTTTCTGCCCCATTAGTGAACTTGCTGAGTCAGTAGTGTAGGAGCGCTCCCAGGATCAGTGGCATGGTATTAATCCTTTGCAGAGGCCAGCTTCTGGAACCTAGAACATGGAGATGTCTTGTTTAAATCTTTATTTTGAATCTCTCAGCAGGATTTACCTAGAGCAGGACTCTACCTGCATCATGACTGTGTGGGAACTTTGCAGCGTTTATTTAATTTCAGCACATAGTGTGAAGGTATACACTGGAAGAACTGACTACCATTTTATTGTTCCTAAGGGATACAAAGCATTAATGCTCTCCACAAGCTTCATGAGGCTTTGAAGTGCTCAGTAACTTCTGTATTATGCTATTAATATTAACTCCACAGGGATAGATTAGTCATTCAGAACCAGTTAAGATTTTGTGTACTATGCATTTATTTCATTTTAGGAAATATTTTGTTATATTTTTCTATCAAATGTAAATACCTAAGAAAATAAAAAGAGACAGATATAACTTTCAGAACCTGTAGTTATAGACACATTCTTTGAAAGATTATAAAGTATTTATTGTCTGTTACTTCTCATTTATATTGCCTGGGTTTTCAGGATAATTTGCATTTTATACTGCGCTTATTCCATTAGGAATTACTTTGATGATAAAATTTAAAATAGAAACAGAATCAGCAAACTCAAAAATGCAACTGATAAAAATTTGGTTTAATTTAATTAGAACTGTATAAGCTAAAAATATCTATATTGATATGTGCATACATTGAGATATGCTATTGAGTTATAGGTCACTGTCTTTTAACTTGTTTCAGTCATTTACTTCTCTTGAGGTCCCACTAAGATAAAATACTGAGAAGAGAGATTGCTTATAATTGAAGCAGAAATCAAGGAAGAGAATACATTAATCTTTTATATTTAAACTTATTTATCTAGTTTCCATGATGTCCTTGCAATATTACTGCATTGTGTATCAATGAGTTATTATACAAGACATGTCTGAAGAAGTGAAAATTACCTGACCTCACAGGATAACAAGGTAGCAGGAATGAGATTTGCTTCAAAATGTACCAACCAACAAACCAAACCCCCCCAAAAATCCCCTACATTTAGAAAACCTGAACAACAACCGGAACAATAATTCAGAATTTTCTTGTGTTTTATTTTTATTATATGTTACTTCACAGGAGGGAAAAATGATAATATGTTGTTGCAAAACAATCTCCAGAACTTAAGGTAGCTTTGGTAATATAAATAGATTTTCTAATATGTGTATCAATTTTCTATTTCTTTACCTGAAATTAAATTAGTGTGGAAACTTTCTGAACAATATAATATGTATAAAAATTGGTGGTTAATATATATATATGTGTGTGTGTGTGTGTGTGTGTGTGTGTGTGTGTGTGTGTGTGTATGTGTGTGTATGTGTGTATATATGTGTGTATATATATATATATATACATACATATATACATAGATAGATATAGATATATATAGATATATGTGAGATTTTCTCATTAAGTATCTTAAATTTTTTTTATACTTCTAGACCTCCTTATCTGTAATTTCACAATGTATTTTGTTTCATTAAAGCAGGGACATTCAGCATGTTTTAAACAGTTTCCTGTAAAACAGTTCAGGATATTTGGCCTCCATTCTTCAAGCTGATACAAGAATGGAGGGGTTTTTTTGAGCGGTGTTTGAGCACTTTGTAAAAGCCTCTATTTGGGATGCAATGCACTTTGGTTATTTTTCATCATTATCAGTAAGTCATCTCTAGGTACATTTCTTAAAGGTGAGATGCTAACTATGATTGTCTAATATTTGTTTTGCATAGCAAAATGAGACAGAACTGTTGTCTGGGGCCAGACAATGAAAACTCTTTGTCAAAATCAGTAAATAGATCAGGAAATTTCCATTTATAACTATTTTCCTGAGATGAGAATTCCAAAGGCCAGTTTCAAAGCTCTGCAAGTATTTTCATTCACTGGTGCTCTTTTGAACATTTTGTTTTTAATTGACTTTGTGATATATGATAGCTTACTGTTCAAATTTACATATTCAATATGTTCATTTATGTATTTGAATATAAAGCATTAATTATACTATAGAAAGTACAAGTGGATTGTAGTTTTCTATGTTATTGTTTTGTTGAATTACATTTGTTTCTTCCCACTCTCCTTTTTTTTCCTCAAGAATATCTGACTTTTACTCTTGCAATTGTTGCTTTTTCTTTTAATACCACAATTTTCTGGAGGGCAGAAATTCCTGCTACTCTTTATTGTCATGGTTTATGAATGGTATTGCCCAATTTAGAGTTTCTACTGAAACTCTCCAAACTACTGGTCACTCACTCATTTCTGCCTCCCCATAGCCCCTGCAAAAATCAACCCTGTCCTGGCCAGATCCAGGACCTTTATATTTTCTTTTCTTCATGATCTTTGGCTATTTACTTCTGTGTAAAATTATATTTTATTCCAGAATAGGAATTTTTGCTTGTTGTTCAGCCCTAGAAAAATGTTGACAAATAAGCCGCATTAATGTGTTTCATCTTTAAATTTTACGTATTCTGAGTTCTGAGAAGTTTCTCTATAACTATATTCAAGGCTGTATAAACACAAAAAAAGGCAGAGGCTGTTTATAAATTATAAATAAGGAGAAGTAATTTGTCTTTCTGGCAGAATTCAGCACAAGTTTGGAAATAATGATTAAAGAACATTCAATAAATACTACTGGCAGAAAAAACCCACAAGTTTTTAACATATTCTACAAATTTAATTGAAGAAACTCTTGTAAGAATGTGAAGTTCATAATAAAACATACCCAAATGTAGCATCTCTTTAAAAATTCCATAGCTACTGCAGGCATTTGTTTATTTTATCATGATTTGTGAACAACTCCTATAAAAAATCCCAGGGACAGACTGGTGGATGGTGTGACTCAGGCAGTGGAGTATCACTTTCTCAAGCTGGCTTTGTGATCTATTCACAAAAATCAACTTAACTGTACACTTGTATAACATTTGCCTGGAGACTTCCCTCTGTCAATAGCTTTTCGTTGTATTATTTCTGACAGAACAAAAGCAGATGAATGGCAAGAGAAAAAAACCCAGTGTATTATTTCTAAATGTGCTCTTGTAGGGAGAAAATGTCTCTTACTGAATATATTTTTATTTGATGTTTTATTCCCCAGACATAAAATAACTGTTTTAAAAGTTTGTACTGTGTTTCTCCTGCTTAGGTCATTGTGCCTAATAAAAGTAGCTTTTTCTTTTTCTTCAGGGTTTGGTATTTGTTTTTGGTTTGGGTTTTTTTTGTTTGTTTTTGTTTTCCTTTAATTTCTCATGTTTTCTGTTACTATTGAGTTACTTGCTGTTTTTTTAAAGTTTGTTGCTCTAACTGCAATAGTTCTTTCTTTCATTCTTTTAAAACAAATCCGTTCTGGTAGATTTTTCTTTGCTGCTGTATTCCATTTTGCTGGGAAAGGAACAGCTGTGTGTAATTTTACTAGCCGCCAGCAAGCTTTGAAGGGTTTCTAAAGTATATGATGTTGGAGAGAGAATATAAAGGGGAAAATCTCTGATTTTATCTTGGTTAACAGATTTGCTTGGCTTTTCCCAGATGCTCAACGAATAACTATGTAGACATGCAAATTTTCATAAATCTGAGGGGCAATTAGAGACAAAAAAAAGGATGCCTTATATTTTTATTGCATCCCCTTACTTACATGAGTAAGGCATTAGAAATGTAAATATTACAGATATTGAGCTATCCATGGAGGAGAGGAAAATTATTGTGCACAAATAAGCAAGAGAAATAATCTTTTATAGCTATGAAGGTATGAAAATCTATATAAAGACAATTGAGATATTAAACCATTGCAGAGTTCTTGGGTCAAATCTGTGAGTATAGAAACTGCTTAGAGAAAATTAAAACTGTGGCCTTGAGTTATTATAATAAAGACCTTCATTAGTACTTCTGGATAATTTTAAAAAATAATCTCACCCTTTTCACCATTAATTTTTTTATATGTGAATGAAAGAATTGACTTAACATAAAAATACCCTTTATATTCCCTTATACACCAAGGACAGTTAAAAAATTCTTATCCTTTACAGCTGGTATCATGATGACATAGACTCTGGGGATTTACAGAAGTTAGGAAAATGTTTAAATGTGTTTAGCTGTAAAAAGAAAAAAATATATGGATAAATAAAAACCCACCAAACTGCACCCTCCAAAAAAAAGTAAAGTCAGCTAAAACATATTCCTTTATCAGTCTGGCTTTGATAGACAAATCGTTTGAATTTTTTCTTTTTTTTTTTTTTTTTTGTTTCAAAAATGCACATACTGATTTCTTATAGGAAAAAGGAAAGACAATTTTACTTTGCAAGTTATCTAGAAATGTATCTTTGCAGAATGATTTTTAATATTACAACTATACTAAATTTATTTTTGTTTTAAAGACCAAAGGAACAAGAACCTTTTCTCTCTTAACAGGAGGAAGAAGCTGACACCATAAGATGAGAGCCTAATAGAAGGTTCTCTTCCCACCTGACAATAAATATAGACACTAATTTATTTTGTTAAATATAGAATATTAACATCCTATGGAAGTTTTAATTATCTTTGATAACAAAAAACATTCACCTCAAATGAGACAATGAGAAAGTCTTTACTATTTACAGCAAAATGGAGTTAAAACCTGAACTAGGTTTTAACCTAGATTTTTTTCCAGATTTCATACTAGAATAACTTGTAATTTATTTGGTAACACAAAAAATTCTGCTGATTTAGTTAAAATAAAAACAAACGGATGTCTCCAATTTGATAAGTTCACACCCTGGATATTATATGTGCATATATTTTGCCAAATTCTTAGCCAAAAAAAAAAAAAAAAAAAAAAAAAAAAAAAAAAAAAAATTTTATCAACTCTTTTAAGTTTANAAAAAAAAAAGTTTTCATTAAGAACAGTACTTGATCTAAAGGCCTGTTTACTGTAGAGTCAGGGAATGGATAAATTCTCTTCTGTCATGATCTCACTGATCTTAACAGGGAAGTGATTCTCCTGAACCACCAGCATAGCAGAGCCTACCCATGGATCAGGGCTCCTTTCCTCTTCTTCTCACTGAGTTCCAGAGGCTTGGTCACTCTACCACAACTGCCTTCAGGAAAATTACTTTAAAAAGTGCCTGATGTTTTAGGCTTTTGAGTTCCTGCTGTCCTAAACATTCTCTGGAACATTCTCTTACATCCATTCAAGAAAAGATTTCTAAGTCATCAATAATAATTTTCTGAGAAGATATTCAGGGATGAGACAGAAAATGACTCAAAAAATTGTTCTGCTTTCAGTGAGGCTCCAATATTGGGTGGTAATGAAAATGGTTTCTAGGTAATTCTCATTCTTGTATTCACAGAACACTGTTCTTTAATTAAGGAATGTGAATAAGCAGTAGGACAACTCTGATACATGGCATTTTCTTTCTATCAAGTGAACTGCAACAATTTTATCCCTGAAGTGATGCTTTTGATCAATCAGTATAGGAGAATATATTTCCTTTGGATCTGGAATATAATTCTGAAAAGGTTTTTCTTACTATTTTTTCATTTCTAGTGAGTCATCCTTTCTGATTGAAATTAAAATCCATTCAAATTCAAATGTACTTATGAAGGAATTGAATTTTAAATATTTGAGTCCTTCAGGTAATTCATAACTTGAGTTTTCATACCATGGAAGACAATCCAGCATGTATTTATCTCATGGTTAAAAATCCAATATTTTAGAAAAAAAAATCTAGTTGGAGAAGTAGTGGAAGCGGACACCATTCTATAATATCTTTTGTTTTGGTGAAGACTTCAATAATTTAATTTATTTTATTCATCACCTTGTTCAGGCTGTTGACTGAAATGCTGATTTGCTGGATCTAAAAACTCCCAGAGATGCCAAAGATTTCAGATGAATGAGACAAATTCTGAGTTGGATTGGTCTCTTCCAAGTCACATAATGTGTTTTCTTAAATTATTCTGTTTTATTTTCATTCCTTGAAAGCTAGAGGGCAACATTGCTTCAGAAGACACAGCAAAAGCACCTCACTAACTGCAAGAAGTTTTGCACTAATAAAAGTCTTTGTTCTGACATGTTCTTTAACTAAGTTGAATGCTTGCCTAAGACATCTTTCTATGAGGTCCACTTAATAGGGCATTTTAAAACTCGTCTTTTCATGTCCAGCAACTGGTATGAATTTATGATGCTTGTGGATTGGATAATGCATAGGAATATTCATGATGGATGGATGTGTTCTCTGGCCAGTGATAAGGAGAAAGTTAATTTAGCAGACAGTATTATTTAGGGAAAAGTTTTTTGGTAGTGCAGGTGTAGGACAACCAACCTATCAACTCACTGGAGACATGGAGGGGTTAGATGTGACTGTAATTAGGTGAGCACTGCTTTTCCTTTTATACAAATAATTTTTAACTGAAAATGCAGTAGCTTCAGAGTTCACTTAAGCTGGTATCATGCTGTTTACTGCCTGACCTGAATGTGTTTACTGCAGTTCTGAATCTGGTCAATGTTCTTTGGAAAAAATTATCTGATGTATAATAAGTAATTAAGTTCTCCTTTTTATGGATTAAGTAACTTCTTCTTTTATCTAAAGCATTTTTTTTTAATAGATGGTCATAAAAGATATTTTATGGAACTGTATGAAGTTTTTTGAGCTTCATGAAGCTGGCATAATGCCCCATCTCCAAGTAACCAAGACATTCAAAAAGATTAAATAAAACTTTCAACTAAAAACAATCTCGGCATCTAACCATAAATTCTCCTGTTGTGCATTTGACATCCAAACATAGAGTAGCAGTTCTGTTGAATCACTACTCCATGGAAAGTGAGCTCGCAAGCTGTATGGCTGGATCATCATGTTCCACTTGGAAGGGAAATAAACACTTAAAAAATCAATTCTCAGTTCTAACAGGAATAAAGCCTGAGGTTGCAGAAATGATCCTTATGAAAGTGCTTTTCAAATAAAGTGTTTGTAAATACTGACTTGATGTCCAAAAAATCTATTTAATTTAATTTAATTTAATTTAATTTAATTTAATTTAATTTAATTTTATCTTATTTTATTTTATTGTAGGTATATGGCTCTAAAGGAAATTATTCAAATTTATTAAATAGTCTGCATAACAATTTGTTGTAATGAAATAAATTCTTAGGAAAAAATGTTGTGACTGTGGTAACCTGGTTATAGTTACTTATGGTGAATACATTTTAACTTTTGGTTAAAAATGTTTTTTGAGATGTTAGTGGAAATTGTTTCTGAAATATGAAAACCTGCAAATTAGAATAATGTCTCCTTTACAGAGGCAAATTAACTGAATAAATAAAACTGTGAAGTTGTAATTTGATTTCACATTGGTTTTATCTCTGTGTTTTTATTCTAGTTAGGGAAATTATTTTATACACATTTTTAGTGGATTTTGAGAGCATTAAAAGGCTTAATATATTTTTATTGTTTGCTAATCAAGACTTGAAAAAACATATAGTAATGTTGCATTATTTAATGCTTTAAATAAATATTTAGATAAAAGTTCACTCATCCCATTTGTTCTATATAGTCTTCCACATGCTTTAATTGTCCATGTCTCTTTTACTCCACAGGAATCTTGCAAGGACTATTCCTTCATGATCACACTGTGTTCTATTTGTCCATCATTGAATAAAGAAGTTTAATGAGTATATTAATTTCCCTTAATAGTTATTATGCTGAAAACCAGATTGATGTTTAATATTTTTACATGAAAATAATTATATTTTAAAATAGGAGGGAAAGAAATCCCAAAACACAATAACCATGGTCCCCATGCTCCAACAATAGCAATGTAAGAACAAAACAGGAATGGAGTTTGGCCCATAGCTTTGAGTGACTTTTTTAGAAGAAGGGAAGGGAAGAGTGTTGCCACATAAGCGAGATTTGGCTCTGGGATGTTTTGAGAATTCGGGGAGAATTCTCCATAACAATAGTGATGTTTATAGAATTTAGACAATGTATGTTAAGTGTCTTATCAATGTACCTTGGATGTTTTGGACAGATGGACTGCTGTCTGGGCTGTTTGCGGCTGCTGCCTGCTTGCCTGCCTGCATGTATGTCTTACTGCTTGGTCTCTCTCTTCATATGGATTTTAATAAATCATCATATTTAGCCTTCTGATTGATGGAGTCTATGTAGCTCAATTGCCTGACCCACAGCACAAACTCTCTCTCCAGGGAAGGGAAGGGAAGGGAAGCGAAGGGAAGGGAAGGGAACAATGGAGAAGGAGTTATGGATATCCAGAAGCTAGGTTTAAAGTACAGCTGAAACTTTGCTCTGGTATATAAGTTATACCTTTTGTGATCTCAGCTAGAGTGTATTGAGCAAAATGCTTACTTCAGGTAATTAGCTTTGCCTAAATAATTCTGGTTTAAACTTAAAACATCCTTAGAGTCTTAATGGAAGATGAATTTATTTAAGGTGAAAACATTTGAATCAGGCGCCTTTTTCTCCAAATAAATAGATGGAGTCATCATCTTTGAACTTTTTAAAATAAGTACTTTTGTACTTTTTAAAATAAGTCTGCTGATATGAGAAGATTCAGATGTGGAATATCACTTTTGATTTTTATATGTCCAATTTCCGTTCATACCTACATAACATGAAAGTTTTATTTTGGTACTTTTCAACACATACTGCTTTTTGTTGTTGTTGTTGTTGTTGTTTGAGGGTCTTTGTGGGGTTTTTGTGGGTTTTTTTTGTTTGTTTGTTTTTGTTTGTGTTTGCTTTTTTTGTTTGTTTGTTTGTTTTTGGGGTTTTTAAAAAATTATTTCAGTATTACATGGAATATGTATGCTTTAATGGAAACAAACATACAACCAGAAGTCAGTAAATATATTTTCAACTGAGAAGATGTGTGTAGGTCCCACAATTTCACAAGATGCAAATATTAATCTAGTATTTCTAAAAGATATATATATTTATGGAATGTTGTTTCAGGAATTGTAGCAGTTCTCCTAGACATGCATTGAGAACAAGAAGAAGGTGTGGTTTTTAGGTCTTACGTTCCAGTCTGACCTTTAATAAGGATTAATAAGCTAATGTGTGTTCAGTCCTCTGATTTCATCATAAAGGGGTCTAATTAAGAGTGTTATACAATTTTCAGTTAAATTTCTGATTATGCTCAGTGGGGATGACTTCAAGGAAAATCTTTTCATAAATTTGTTTAAGTAAGTGAAGTTGAGACTTTTTAAATGTAAAGAACAGAACAGCACTATATAAAAGAATATTTCCTTGCTATCCCCACCCTGTTTCTACTTTATAAAGGCCACTTTCTATCAGTAACATTGTATTTATCAATTTAAGCTAAAAAAAAATACACTTTTTTGTTAACGTAAATCAAGGTGCTCTTGTAGGTAAGCGATAATTGCAAGCTTTTTTGTACTTCATTAAGCCAGTACTTTCATACTGTCACACAATTTGATAACTTTTTTCTATCCAGTTAGAGTATTTTCATGTTTGCTTTTTTCCTCACTCCATTTCAATTTTGCATCACCCTTAGTATGGACTTATCATTTTACACCAGACAATAACCATGTAATTGCAGCAATTTTAACTAGCTCTGTCACAATTTTTTTTTTTTTTTTGGTAAAATAATATGACTGGAATATGTGTCATCAAAACACTCAATAAAATCTTGTAACTTAGAAATGACTGTGTAAGAATAATTGAAGAATTAGCTATTCTATTTCCTTCTTACATATAAACACTGCATCCTGGAAACATGCCCTTATTATATACCAGTTATGTGCTTTTTGCAGAATGGCATGCAACTAGGAAAAATATTTCTTTGTAAATGGTTCATGTGATATGCAATCAAATATCCACCAAAATAATTACATAGTGGCACTAAAGTAAAATAAGCATTATGTATCATTGAGCTATTGCTGAATTTTGGGTATTTGGTACCTGAAAATCCTTCCCTTAAAGACTGACATCACATCATGTATTTTCACAGTTCCTGAAACCTGGTAGTGTCTTTCATTATGATTATCAACTGATGAAAGCAGTCTTGAAAAGGAAAATAATACCAACCAAATAAATAATAAGAAAAAAAACACAAACCCCCTCAAAAAAAAAAAAATTAAAAACAACCCCCCCCAAAAAAAACCCCTAAAAAAACCTAAAAAAAAAAAAAAAAAGCACCCCAAATTAAAAGGAAAAAAAAGTAGAAGGAATATTTTTGAGGGAATATTATTAAGTAGAAGGAATATTTTTGAAGGGAATATTATTTGGAATGTTATTTATTGCAGTGAATTACTAAAGGTGTGATTCAATTTCCAGATTAAAATCCATGAAACCTGAAAATTTACACCAGAGAGGTCTGTGGCCAGACATAGTGTTAATGTAAACTATAGCATCATTGATTCAGCAATATTCTTAGAGTGAAGCTGACAATTGATTTTTAACTGTCTGTATGTGACCTCCCATAAGCAATTGGCTCATTGTGATGAAGAGGAAAGGTAACTGGCATCTCATGCATCTCATGCCATGAGCAGAGGAGGCAGCTTGTGCAGCACCTGAGCCAGACCTGGGGAATCCATTTGTCTAAATAGAGCTCTCATCCCTCTTCATCTTCCTATGCCAGGAAAATACTGGCAGCAAGACCAGCTCCTTGCTTTGTTCTCTATGGTGTCAGTGGGGCAACCATGCCATGTGGCTCTCAAGATGGTGATTGCAGTCTCCATGTGGGCTCTGACTGCTGCTCTGTGAAAGATTACCAGCTCCAAGATCTGTGTCTGATACATAAATTATTCACGGAACGATGTCACGTAGAAGTATGAGTAAGCTCATCTTACAGTTATGACTCCAGTTCCTTCTTCTTTTACAAGGGGACTGCTGATGGTTACACAGTGAGAAAGGGGGAGGGATTGGCACATGATCATCTTTCCTCTCCATTAAGTTGCTGTTCTTTGGCTTCACTTTACAGTGCATGGCATGGTGGAACAGAGCCTCCTACGGAAACAGCACAGTCTATGGTTCTGCTATGGTTAGACACACATTAATTTCTGTAATTTGCTTACTGCCTTGGAATTTGCTAAAAAGGTGTCTTAGATAGAGCAGTGATAATTAAACAAGAAATTCTGTTGAACTAAGGAAAAGACCCTAGAGAAAATTTTTTAAACTGGAAAATTCAGAATTAAACTAATATTTTATCTCAGTTATATCATGAAATAAGAAAATGAACTGGAATGCATTAAAGACAGAAAATTAGCATTGATTTCTGTGTTTCTAATTTATTTAATTTTGTCATGAGGTAATGATTTTTACATTTCTATATTTAATTCTTCCATTTCCATTTTAAACAAATGATCCATAATCTATGGAAAATGAAAAACTTTGGTCTACATATGCCAGGACTGTAATGACTCCTCAAATTAATTTCTGGTATTTCTTATTTGTTTGTTTTATGTCATTCTTATTTTGCCCATTCATAACAATACTTTAATAATCTTATTCTTTCAAGAATTTACTGCTTTTAAGCATGGTTTATTCATAATCAATGTGTGAGACTTTTTCAGAATAGAAATAAAACTGATGTATGTAGTGCAAATTCAGAATGTCTCAAAGCAAGTTTCAAAGACAACTCTTCATTTGTCATGTCTCTTGAAGCTTTACACACCTGTTAATAGGACTTCACAGTAGTTTTCTGCTCCTTTCTCTCTCTTTTCCTCTTAAAAATCAATCATACAGATTTCCATAATGAACACAGCTCTTTCTAAGTGCTAAAAAATATACTGAGAATTATTTATCTTTTACCTACAATAAGAAAAAAAAAAATCGAAAAATGTTATCTTCAGTTATATAAGGGTTACAGCTAAAGATTCCTTCCTGAATTCAGTTCCACTACATGAAAAAGTATTATTTTACTCTTAGGATAGATCACCTCAGAAAACTTAAGTCTTGGCCATTTAATTTTAAAAACCGAAACTAACAACTTTTTCATGATTCAATAATTTATAATCTCAACTTAACTGAAATTTAAGTATCATTACTTCAAAGCTATTTTTTGTGATCACAAACAGGTAAGCAAAGAACTTACCAGTGTGCGTCTTAAACCAGACTTATAAAGGTAGGAATTTTTTGTTTTTACCTCTGCCTCCTGGAAAAGCATGGAAGATTTGTTTCCTCAGCGAGGGATACTTAGGATGAACTTGTCTGTTTCAAAGGGCAGGCTGAACATGTGAGCATATTGTATTTGATGCCATTTTCATGCAAAACCACCCAGTATTGGAGGTTGCACTAGTGTTTTCCAAAATGCTATTCCATGACTCAAAGCCCAGCAGATTTGTATCCATAGCTGATGCTTATAAAAAGAAACAAAACCAAAAGAACCAAAATGCCAAGCAATATGATTTTTGTGTATGTTCCCTTGCCAGGAAGCTGCTTCTGCTCTTTCATCTCCAGTACTCACAGTCATTTTGATAGGGAAAAGTTAGTGCTGAATTAAGCAAGGAATTTCCAAACTACAAAATGTTTTACTGTTAAATATAAACTGGGTGAAATTCCCTGCTGTTCTGTGAAACCCAATGTGTTCACCAGTAATCCCTCAGGCTCCCTCTGCT
This sequence comes from Regulus satrapa, assembly GCA_013396955.1. Classification (NCBI taxonomy): domain Eukaryota; kingdom Metazoa; phylum Chordata; class Aves; order Passeriformes; family Regulidae; genus Regulus; species Regulus satrapa. The sequence goes on along the minus strand of VWZN01005595.1, from coordinate 62,022 downwards.
CTTCTGGTGATAAAAACCAGGAGTGACTTGGCTGCCTGCTGACTTGCTGTTTTATTTGCTGATTCAAGGGGTTGTATGGTCTCTGTTTTCAAAATTAATTGTTGCTTTCCATAGTTCTTGATGGGGAAAGAGCCTCCCCTATGAATAGTCTCTGCAGTCCTGAAAGCTTTCAATATTGTCAAACATTGCAGGACTTTGGTTTAATGAAAGAATATTTCAGATCTTCCACACAGGTCTCATATTCAGGAAATGCACAAATACTGCTGAAAATGCATCTGCAAATGATGCTTTTAAATTGATCATAGTTTTTGTCTTGTCTTTTTTTTATTATTTAGTATTAACAACGTGATAAAAAGAACAAGCAGCAAATTTGTGTGAATTGTGTTCATTATGTGACAAAAAAGACTTTTTTTCCTAGTTGTCACAAGGTTATATTTCTGCAAAGTAACAATGTTATGGTGGTCTTAGTCTGTGTAAAAGTTGGCAGTTTAATAGTAGTTTCAAACTGAAGTTAAGGTTTTGCTTAAAGTTTTCATGGTCATTGGTCATGATCATTTTGGACTAAAAACTGATTATCAATGCTGATGTATCACTCTTCAATAAAAGAGGTATTGTATGGTATATTTCCAAGGCTTATCAAGGTCTTTTATTTAGGTAGAAACCTGCTCACACAACAAGCTTCAGGCAAATGTTTTCTGCTAGTTTCAGCAGAAGAATTTCCATCAAATGAAAGATCACTAAAGTGTGACAATAAAGGATTTGGTGAATCTCTTTTCACAGAAATGTACCCATAAGTGGTATTGAATTACATGGTCAGGCTCATGTACAAAGGTGCCTGTTGTGTTTCTAACACAGAGAAAATTTCATTTTTACAGAAAACTAATTTTTATTATTAATCATCTTTTTAGGCAAATAATGTTCATGATTAATAAATGTGTTCAGATGAAACATGTGGTAACTAGTTATTAAATTATTAGCCTACTTTATTAACTGGCAAAAAAAAGAAAAAAAGAAAAAGAAAGGAAATGTTAATGTGTGAATGATTTTATAATTTCTAAGTAGCAAGCTGTGTTCCAATAGCTTTCTCAAGCATTTTAAATTTTTTTGGAACCTTGATCCTCATTTAGCCAAGTGGATTACTTTCAGACATTTGTTACAGAAACAAAGATAACTAAAAAGATAAAATAATCTACAGGACAGAAGATAAAATTCAATTTTATAATTTTTTTCATCCTCACATTCCACTTGTGTATTGTTTAAATCATTGCTTAGCTTTCTTAGCATCAGCATCAGCCCTTGTTTTTGGCTAAGAAGTAAATAAGTATTCTATAAATTTCTACTTATTTTAAACTTTGTATGGTTTGGTATTTACCCAAAAGCTGATTTTTTGTAACCCACCTTAATTAAATCAAATAAGAAGTGCAATTTATTAATATAGCTTCATGCAAAGACAATAGTATTTTGGTTTGACTGTATGGTCCTGTATCACATTTTCTGTTTTGTTTTCTGTCCAGAAATGGATCCTGTTGCTTTTAGGTAGGCCCAGAGAGGGGCTGCTGGAAATAGCTTTTTAGAAAAGACCCCTTTGGGAAATTTCCTCCCAGAAATTGTCATAAACTGGGACAAATTGTTAAACAAATCAGAATCTTATTTATCAAATTTATCCTATGGCATGAAAAAAATCCTAACCAAACCATTCAGCAGAACAGTCAAAACCAATATTTTCTTTTAATTATTGTTTTTCTTATTTTATTGCTTTGTTATTTCTATGATCCTTATTCGCAGATGTGCCGTGTGTTGCTGAATAGGATCAGCAGTCTGCATTCTCTGATGAGCACCTTGCTGTTAGTCTTGGCATCACTATTCTTGCATGAGCAGACATTTAATGGAACGTGGAAGAGTTTCAGGAGGATGAGCCAGGTCATCTCCACCCCAGTACCCAGCTTGTTTGTAGAAGGCAGAAGGCTTTAAATCCTCTTAGAGAAAAGAATTAAACTGTGGTTTACAAATATCTTCTAAATGCTTTGATTGTAAAAATACTTGATTTAAAAGGAAATGTTAATATGTGTAACTGACCATCTTTGGAATAAGAATCTTCTGAGCCTCTTCCAGGTGTAACAAATTCCAGCTCTGAACTATAAGTTTAGGCAGGTTTCTCTGTATAACCATGCTAAAGAGGTATTCAGTTTAACAATCACCCATCCTGGTGTATTTGGTTCAGCAACACTGTTCATTCTTGTTAATACTCTTATGAGGTGGCCAACTCTCCTAACAAGTAAAAAACCTTAGGCTAATTTAAGGATTAATTTTACAGGGGTCAGGCTCATATGAATGATGGTTTTTTGGTGGTTCTATCTCTCCTTCCTCCCTCTTTGATTATTAAGACTACCATAATTTTAACAAAATATTGTCACCAGACTCCAGCCAACTTAGGTATTTTTCTTCTTGCTTGAGGGCATAAAACTGGCCTACTAGATTGTTATATACTTCATATTTTTGTTTTCTTTCAATGATTTAATCTGACAAGAAATATAATAATTTATCCCTGGCTATCAATAATGTTCTTTTCATGAGAAAAATATAATTTGCAGTCTGGCATTTATACTCTGTTCAGATCAATAATGAGCACAAGAAGCAGAAGAGAACAATTAACACATTGGGTTCAGAAGCCCTTTGGGGAAAAGTCTACACTTTTTATATAATCTCTAAATATATGTATCTATTGACTTCAAAAGTACTGTGTACTTACACAGTCCTAACAACAACTAAATTCCATCAACACACCTGCAACCCTGCTATAGAATAGTCCTATGTTCTTTCTATTAGATTATTTGGGTTTTTTTGTTTTCCTTTTTTAATTTTTTTTTTTATTTTTCAAAGGATACCATGTTCCATTTTGACATGATTATAATTGTTGCTAATAAAAGGAGAGAGGAGAATAGGGTTATATCACACTCCATGACTGTAAAATAACAGTGATTTATGACATGATTGAATTAGTCTTGGTTCAACATTTAAAAAACCCCAGAGGTTATATCAGAAAAAACCCCAAACAAAAATAGATTGTTTTACCATTGGCCTGATTAAGTGACGTAGCTCTAGATATTTAATACTTCCACTTTTTAATTTGGTAATAGAAAAATTCAGCGGCCTGTGGCATACATGAAGCCAAACTTCATGGTCTCCAATGATCATCTCTGAACAGCTTGGGAACCTATATGGATGAATAATTTTCTTGGGGTCTGATTTACCATTTTTTTACCATTTATACCATTTTTTTCTGAAAAACATTTCTTAAAACATTGAATAAAATATGAACTTGTCTGATGCCAAATTACTTGAAAGCAGTCATTAAGATTTATTATTTCCATTATGAATAATGTCCATTATAAAAGAAAAAAAAACCATGACTGTAAGGCAAGCATATATTTTCTGTCACAGCACAGCAGTTTGTCTTCAATGACTGATGTTGTTTGCTGTTTGGGAATGTAATGACAGAGAAACAGCAAGTAAGAATTTTATTTTTAGCAGAAACTCACTGTTTACATTATTTTCATTCTTTGATAAAGTGAATGCTTATTATCATCAATAGAAACAATTTTTGTTTTCCTTTTCCAATATAGTCACCTGACCTATATTAAGCTCCTTGTAGCTTAATATAGCTACAAACATAATAATCATATCGTAGAAAGCATTTACAATAAGTCTCACCAAAATGAAAGCATCATGGCATATCTTATGAAAACAAACTTCCTTAATAAGATGTAATTGTCCTGTCCTCCTTGAGTCCTGTGTGTACTTTGGGCACCACAATACAAAAACAAGATGAAGCCATCAGGGAGTGTCCAAAGGACAGCCACGAGGATGGTGAACTGAGGAAGCCCTATGAGGAATTCACTTGGCTTAGCGTGGGGCAGACTGATGAGAGACCTAAGTGAGGTTTTCAGCATCCTTATGAAAGGCAGATGCAGATATCTTCATTCCCTGACTCTGGCAACACTCAAGGCAAAGGTATAAAGCTGAGTCAGGAGAGGTTCAGGTTGCATATCAGGAAAGGGCTCTTCACCAAGAGCATAGTTTGGCATGGGACATGCTCCCTAGGAAAGCCATCTCAGCAACAAGCCTGACCAAGTTCAAGTGTTTGGACAGTGGTCTCAGGCGCAGAATGTGAGTCTTTGGGATGGTGCTGTGCAGAGTCAGGAGCTAGAATCAATGGTCCTGATGGATCCCTTCCAACTCAGTATATGCTGTGATTCTGCAGTTCCTTTCTCAACAAGTGCCTTCGTTTGTATCCCATAACCATTTTATTTTTGTTTTATGTCCAGAAGTGCCACTGTGCCCCNNNNCTCCTCCTTCCAGCTCAGAAATATTGTGATGGAGTGGCAGCAGCTCAGCTCCACTGGAGGTAGGCTTTACTTCTTTCTTTTCATCTGTTCTTGTTTTTCTGTTAACTTTTTGTACTGACTGGAACATCTTCCATTCTCTTTTCTCTCTTCTTCCTGCTCTGTAAAGAGAAGTGCATCTGCAGTCAGCAACTAAACAAACATTTCCCACCTGGTATAAATGCTTGAAACTAGTAATTAAAGTCCAGCCTCATTTTTCACCCTTCACCCTTGTGTTGTTTGATAAACGGAATTGCTAATAAACTGGGAAAATCAGAACTGCTGCTGCCTGCAGTTAGTTAATAGCAGGCAATATTCTCAACCTATTTTGTGACCTTGGAGGTTTGTGATCATCTGTTTCAGAAGGGAATGAAATTCAATGTTTCCCAAGCACCAAAATATCATTATCACATGAAGAGCAATTTTCTGTCCCTTTCTGAAGTGTCCCTTTAGAGGAGTCTGTGGTGTGTCCTCACATGCTTATTTGCTCAGACCTAGAAGGGAGCTGGGAATTTACACTGTAAGTGATGCAGGAAAGTACAACACTAAGGAAGCTCTCTGAGCAACTCCCATATGAGGTTCCATAATTCACAGTGATTTATTTCCAGTGGTAATCTCTTTGGTCTTGCTTTGTGTATCATTGCAAAGCCACAGACTCATCAGACTCATATTGCCATCTCAACTTTTTGATTTCTTGGTGATGAACAGTGTTTGTCAGTGACCTGTACTGGTACTGTCTGTGAGTAGTGGAAGTTACGGAAAAAGCTGAATGAGAGGACAGACAAGTACAATTCTTTGTGCCCTTTGAGCTTTCCTGCTCAGCCCAAGCATGACTGTGCTCCCACAGGTTGCCTATGGTGACTGTCAGTAAAATGTAGGCAAAGATCTTCAAAATTAACACAAGTATTTCCTTTACAATGTAGTTTAGAAACCAAAGTAACTGACCAAAATTTGTTCTGTTAAAAACATTTTGCAGCTGAAGACATAATAATAATAAAAAAAACCCCAACACTAGTACTCTAGGACTGAAAACACGTCTTGTTTCTACTCTTCCAAAATAACACTATGTGCTATTACAATATATGGGTTTAAGCTGATGAAACTTCTGTCAACCCTACTATGATTCTGTATAGTGATGGGGTTTTTTTCCCATGGATTCCAACTATTTATCAATGAAAAACTGTGTTAATATCTCTAAGTAAGCTTCTAAAACAATTTTGTCTAATTGGATCAAAGAATTACAGAAAATCACTTTCCACAGAATACAATACTATGTTGTTACAATATATTTCAAAACATAACTCTGTATATCTATATATAGTATATGTAGATAATCTGTATATCTATATCGAGATTTAGATTTGTTTCTTCACTAGAACACAGTTCTAGACAAACTTTCGAAAACAAAAATCAAAGACGACTTGAGAAGCAGAAGAAAAAAACTTGCAATAAAGGCCTAGTGTTTTGTACAGATAGTGAATGAAACTCTAGTAACATGAGTATTTTTCATCATAATTTTTCATAATAAGTATGTCATTGTAATAAAAGTATGTTTTTAAATTAGTGACATTTTCAAATTGGTTTCAGATTTATGAGAAAGCTGTGCTAGTGGGAAATAATCCAAGAAAAAAGCTTCAAGATTTTAATTAGAAAGTACAATTCTTGTTGTGTCTTGAGCTACCAGAAATATCTACTAATTGCTACCAGTGATCTCCTTTCACTTCAAGATGATCTAATTAATTTCAAAACACCCTTGAATTTCAGAGCCTGGATTTCTAGGTTTCAGAAAATTTATTTGCTCTTGAAGGCTTTAATAAATCCTTATATATCAGCTGAATCAGATAGGTGTTTTAAAGTAGATCCCATTTTAGGTAGATCCATGGCAATTTTTCTTTCCCTGCTTTATTAGTACAAAATACTTTTGATACAAAACATACCTGATGTAAACATTTGATATAACTGTGTTTGTATTTAGAAATTTTCACCTCATGCATAACATACACAGACATGATTTGAAAAGATGCCATCTATTTATATACATTTTTTTTTGTTAATCACTCACTTCCCATGAAGGTGAATTTTTACAGAAATTGACTGTATGCATGATATAGTTTGCATTCTGTGCATTCTGTGGCTCTTCTGAATGAAGTATTTCAGTTTCATTTATATTTTGTCTTTAAAAATTACCCTAGAACAGGATGAAAAACAGTTCCCTGTGCGCACTTAATAATTTAGAACAAGCATTTAAACGCAAAAAGTTTTGTTTAGAATTATGTCTAATATTAGAAAGTTTGATCTGTGAGTTGCTTGAGAAGCATATTTGAGTGGGGGATAAGAATTTTTAAATATAACTGTATATTAAACTCAGATGCAAGTGATATTAGGTGAAAGTGTGAAATTAGGTGTTTTCTGGTTGGTTTGTTTGTTTATTACCAGCAGAAATTAAGTGTGATGGCAGCGTTCAGCTTTTTCCTAGTTTGGTTTCCTGTGCAAAGGCAGGTTTTGGATGCCCATTTAAATATGGTTGAGAGATTGTTAGCTATATACGTCTGAATACTCAAAGTGTGCATTGAATAATCACAAAGTGTGCTTCCCTTCAAGTATCTAGCCAATGATCTCCCTTTTAGCCTGAAGCAATAATTGTCTGTGCATTTTAACAGTTCATTTGCTTTCACTACACTGCTTGTTTCTTAGCACATTGGATTTTATGCTGTTTTGAAGAAAAACCCTCATGATGGTTGAAATGAGCATTTGTATTAGATGTGGTGCAGTGGAAGAAATTCTGATACTGGCTGTGCACATTTTTCCATGGGTAAGCATTGTCTATGGATGCCATCTCTATAAGGATTTATTTATGCCTCTTCTCTTGTAGAAATGATGGATGAAAATGCCATATTTATCATATAATAACATTTTCCCTGGTATTGTTTTTTTTACAAATACAAATACAGCCATAAAACAAATACTCTCTGTGGGCTCTCAGCACCAAATTAGAGAGGGAGTAAAGTTCAAATTGGTCACTCTAAATGGTGACCAACAAGAATAATTTCCCCAAAGGAAAAGAATTAAGCAGACTAACTTCCAAGCAGTTCTTTGGCCCAAAGAATTATGTGAGGATAGTGTAGCATTCATAAGAGCTCCACAAAGTTATGCAATCAGCTTCTGCTGCAAAATGTCAGTCTGTACAAGATTAGTATAAGGGATGAACTGAAATATACACTGCATCCTCAAGAGGCAATAGAGCTGGGGATTATAAACATGCTTCTATTCAGTTTAAATAGAGTACAGTGAAATTACCTTATTTCAAATGCTTTTTACTCTTGAAGATTTTTGGAATGTATTATCTTATTTCTCTCAGTGCAGTGGAGAACTTGATTTTTATGGAATAATTCTGTTCCAAAGGAAGCTTACCTGCTTTCAACATTGAAACAGGAAAAAATAAGACAGGAAAAAGACTGAAGTGTATTTCATTTCCTTACTTACAGATGACATTCCTTTCTCTAATGTTAGGTCTTAAAAAAAAAAAAAGTTGGGTAGCTTTTTTTCCCCTGTGTCATTACAGTAGTACCAGGAAATGTATCTTTGTAAACTATTTTATATCTTCTTTACTTGAGTAAAACTGCCCAGCATTATATTTGATTTATAAGAAGGAAAAAGGGGAAAAAGGGGGGAAGGGGGGAGGGGGAAAGGATGTGGGAAAATAATTGTCCCCTCGAAAACTTTTCTGAATATGCTATTTTCTTATTTTCTCTCTGAGATACTTTTAAGGATGGTAACACTCTTTAGTAAAGAAGAACTTGACCTACAAGGTTTTGCTCTCCCTTTTTCAAAGTTCTTCAATTTAACAATATCTTTTATTTATGGCAAACACAAGTGCCTCACTATACCAAACTAATTTTTTTTCCTCTTTTAATTGAAAATATCTTGTACTCTGTTCTCCGATATCTTACATGAGCAATACAACCACATGCTGTTATATAATATAGTTCAAGTTGACAGCAATCTGAAAATGCACCAAAACCATGAAGAAGTTATTTTCATGTAGGTGATAACAGGTTGCAATGCTTATATCATGTGCTCATTGTCTTAAATGTGTGTTTAATGGTGTGAAAAACAAATGTAATGGGTATCAACACAAAGCGACACACAATTTTGAAAACTGGAATTTGTCTGAAGGATGCAGAGACCGGCTGGAATTTTTGGAAGCTTTACTTTCTGGAAAAGAGTGTTGTGCCAGATACATATCCGTGAAAACTTTAGTTTACTATTTTATCCCAGAAATTCATTAACTTTTACTGGAGAAATTCAAAGTAATTCTTAAAATAAACAATAGTATTACTGTTGATTAATTTTAAAATTTATTATTTTGGTAATTTTTCAACTTCTAGGAAGGTAGCACCATGTTCTTTTTCAAAAAAGCCACATCAACTTTGTTTTGTTTCCAAGGCGTTCCTTAGATGTCTGCTGGATGACAGATGGTTACCATATGTCTTTTCAGATCTACAACGTATGTCTAAATGATACCAGTGGAACCTTTGCTTTTCATGACAAATTGTCATGAATTTGCTTTTCATGACAAATTTTCATAATTCATGAGATTAAAAATGGTAGGGAATGTATGTGGAAAATTTAAAGTCTCTCTGGCAGTGGAATCTGGCCTTCTGAATTGTAGGGATATTAGCCATTCCAGATCTTTATGGAATCTTTAAGTCTTAGACTGTTTTAGAATTTATTTAAATCGCTGTGAGTATAATACAGTATGAATGAACTTCTGGTTTTCTTCAGTTGATAACAAAACCCCATCTATATTATTCTTTTCATAGATAGTTGAGCTATTTCTCTGTTGTGTCTAATAATGTTGCCTTCCAGTGTTGCATTAATTTTTCTTGTCCATCATTTACATTCCTGGCTGAACTATTAACATGGTCTTGAAACACAGGGTAAGTCTTTAACTCTCTAAGTCTTAACTCCCTTAAGTGGTCTTTTCTTATTATCTGTTTTATTCCCTGACTGTGTCACCAAAACCTTGACCTGATTTTAGACTGTACTGTATGCTCAGTCATTGCACAAACAGGTTTACAGAATTAATAAAGAGTAATGAAGATCACAAAGGTAACTGGGATCACAAATCAAGAGAGTCATAAAAAGTCCATCTAATCTCAAGTAAGGTAAGCACTTAGCCTATACATATCGTGACTACATTATAAACATGATAAAGCTAATAAAATCTTTGTGCTTGTGCTAAGCATGTTAGCCAAGGGAAAGGGAATTTTAACTGCTGATACTTTAAATCTGAATACTTAAAGAAAAATTTTTTTTTAATCTCCAAGCTTGGCTTAATACAAACTAAATCTTATGCTACAAACTGTTAAGTAGTAAGTGTCTTAGGATTGGACAACAGGTACCTGCTAGGGAAGACAAGAGTCTTCCTTGAAAATAGAGACTCTAAAAACTCCTTCCTTCCGAATCATTTTGATTTCGAAATTCATGGACCTTCAGGCAAAGGTATAGGAATAACTCTTCTTTACTGGTATGTTTAACAAGGCAAAAAAACAACAGCAACTATAGCAGTCAAATAACAAAAAGAGCTAGAATTCTTCCCTTCAGTATAGTTACAGTCAGAGCTGGCAGGGAGCGCTGGTGTCTCCTGGGGCACAGGGTGGGTTTGGTGATCCCCACGCGGCTGCAGGCACTGCTCCGGCTCGGGAAACATGTGGGGAATGGTGGCTTGGCTGAGACTGGGAGTGATGGAATTCCTGAGGCTGAGCGAGGTGTACCAAGTGTCTGTGGTCCTGGCTGGAAAGTGTGGAGGTGTCCAAGCAGGTCTGGGGGGTGAATTGTCGAAAGGCAGGGAAACTCTGGATCAGCTCTGGAGAAGTGATGGGATTGCAGCTCCAAGCAAGGCAGCAAAAGGGCTGGTCCCAAGTTCCCAGACAGACCAGGAGAAAAGGCAGAAGGTGAGGATTCTCAAAGAAAGAGAACTTTTCCTCCTCCTCTCTGCCAAGTGACACACAGTGTCCTCACTCTGTCTTTTCACCTGGGTTGGCCCCAAGTCTTTGTTTCCCTCAAGTACCCCACAAGCACCCACATCAGTGTTCCTAGGAGACTAATGGTAAAAAATTCTACTTTTAATCTAAAGATTAAAAGGAATTTAAATTTAATTTTA
>VWZN01005595.1:22487-42109 GCA_013396955.1 Regulus satrapa | reverse complement strand
AAAAAAAAAAAAAGTGCTAAATTTTCAAATATGTTTTCCCTATTTGTAGGCAGATAATGGAGAGCTAGATTATTAATAATTATTTCACCATGAGATGCAAATTTGAACATTTAGGCTCCTTTTGCATTGCCACTTAAAGGAAAAGGAAGAAAAAAACCCCCTGAAAAACAAACTGAAAAACATTTCATGAATACTTAATGAATGAGCAAACATTTGCATCATATAAATATTTCCTTTCTCCTTGTCAGTATTCAGAGGCTGTATTGCCATCTGGCAAAAGTTTCAGTTGACTAACACTGAAGCAATAAATTAATACAGTAAAAGATGCTACCAACAGTTTTAAACCAATTAAAATGCTGGAAGCAGACTATGTGTGTTAAAATATCATGCCATGATCCTGCAGCAGAGAACCAAAGAGCTGTAATAATCCAAGTGTGAAAGAAAAAAGATTTCAGGATTCAGTAGTATTGCTAGGTGTGAGCCTTATGGCACGCACAAATATTCTCGTAATTCAAAATAGCAAATATTCTGACTCATAGGAGGGTGGACAATAGTTTTGTGATAGAATAGTTTGTCTAATTTTTCTTAGTCTCTAATTTGGATGCAAGAAAAATTAAAAAAAAAAAAAAAAGAGTCAAGTTTGTCTTTTTGATCTCCTATTACCATCCAAATGCATTATGGAAAAATGATTGAGAAAACTCTCAAGTTTCAAAGTTTCACTCTCTGGAGATGGGGAACAGCAGAAGGGTCCACTGAGGGTCAAGGACCAAGCAACAGCTGCATCTGTGGCTCTGTCTTGCCAGGGTTTAGACTGCAAGGCATGAACCAAGCTCCACAGGATCCCCCATTCAGAGTTACCTATTCCAGCGCAGGGCAGCTTCATTCTTCAAAGGGGGCGAGCAGAGTTTGCTGCTGTCTTTTAAAGGGTATGGTTTCCTCCAACGTTTTATGGAGACTGTAAAGGTGGATGCTGGGCTTAGGACTTTGAGGCTTTCCTTAGAGAAATGCCTCGTGGCCTTTCTTTGGGAAAATGTCGCTGGATTTGCAAGCTGAGTGCAAAATTGTTGTAGTGGTAATGCAAAGCAATGCCATAACCTCTCCTGAAACAAGCTATAAAAACTGCATTGAACTTTTGAGGATTTTTTGCTTCAATTTTTCTTTAAATCAGGACAGGATACTTCAAAACGGTCTGGCAGAAGGACGTTATCAAAGATCTTTCTGAAGGTTTCCAAGGCAGAGAATACCTATGGGAACATTCAAGACAGGGAAGAAGCCCATTCCCAAACCTGTCAGTTTGGTATGTCCCTTTTATAAAACAGAGAAATGAAAGAGAAGAAATGTTCCATATCCTTCAAAAATGACAGTATAAAAAGAGTGGTAATATTTTTCAGGAATTTCAACCACTTATTTGCTTTCTATAGATGTTTATGAAGGTAGCAATAGTGTGGCCATACTAGTAGAAAATATACAACACTGTAAATGTCTTCTGCAAATGTAGTAGAGGATGTTTTTGATTGTAAATTATTATCATTATTGTTATGAAAAACAAGTTAAAACAATGCAGTAAAACCTGATAACAAAAAAAAAAAACAAAACAAAAAAAAACAACAAACAAACAACAAAAAAACCCTATGCTACTTTTATTTTTGGTGTTTGTTTTGGTTTTTATTTTANAGCTAACGAGGAAAACTGCAGCTTCCCGATCAAAAAACCAACAACAACCCCCCCCCCCCCCCCCCTCCAATTCAGAATTATTTCTATTTTTCTTCTGAAACACCTTTTACTTTGTCCACTCTTTCCAACACAGTTACAAAGTTATCTTGGAAAGCAAGGAATGGGTTATTGTGTAGCAAACAATTAATTTAAGAAAGCTTCAATTAGATGGGAGGTAATACACCATTGGAAAGATATGAAACAGATATTACCAAATATTCTCTTTTTAGACATGGGCAAATCTCATTAATAAGACCCAGTGAGATCTTCAGACCCAGCCTTTATCTACTTATAGGATAGGGTTAAATTTGTCCTGCTGCCAGAGGGTGCACCAGGCTCAGGATGCAGCAGCTTGGGAAAGGCAGATGGACTATCCCATGAAATCGTTCAAGAGAACATAATGTGCAGTCAACAGGGAAACCAGGTACAGCTTTCATCACAATCTATCCTTTGTCTTGAGCTGCATAAATTATCCCTTGAGATCACATCATTGGTCCTGAAACTTGTGAAATGATGATGAGATTGTTACAGGGAAGTGAAGCAGTTTCTACAGTGACAGATGGTAGAAGGGGAGAAGGGGCCCAACTCTTGTGTTGCCTTCCCTCTCCTTCCCAGAGTGGATAATGGTGGTGGTGGAAACAGCTCTTGGCACTGACCACCTGGGGTCCTCACACAATATACATTACAGATAATAAACTTTTTGCTCTATTTAGCCCTATAAAGTACCTCAACTTTTTTGGTTTGGTTTGGTTTGGTTTGGTTTGGTTTGGTTTGGTTTGGTTTGGTTTGGTTTGGTTTGGTTTGGTTTGGTTTTGAAGCTTGGCCTGGCTCGTGTAGCATCATTCTATCTAAAAGAAGGTGCCAGCACAGCCAGCAGTCAGTAATAGCCTGGACATCCAGGAGTTTATAGTTTCTTCAGCACCATTTTTTTAAAAGTAAAGGGCAAAATATGTCACAGAACACGAGCAATCTTTAAATTCAGACACCAGGAATCTTCTGAGGAATTGAATTAAACAGTTTGAGAGTGTATTCAGTGTAGGAGAATTTGGCCCCTAATTGGGGCAATAGAGCTAAATGGGCTCCATGAATCAGAAGACTAAATATGATTATTTATTAAGATCTATATGCAAGAGCAGAGAAAGAAGCAGCATACATGTAAGCAAGCCAGACAAGCAATTTTCATCTGTCCAAAACATCCAGAGTATATTTATGAGGCAGAATCCTGTACTAAGCATAGATTGGCTAACCTCTGTAAACATTAGTGGATATTATGAAGAATTCTCCCAGCATTCTCAAAACAATCTCAGGCCAAGTGTTTGGCCCAGGTTGTAGGCAACATACTCAGTGTTCTTGCAGAGCATTTTATAGCTGCAGTGAACCATTTAGCTGGCATGTTTTAAGCAGTTTTCTCCTATTTGAATAATGTAGTGTGGCTATTAATGTTTAAAAGACAGATACTTCTTGTATACCTTCCCAGCTGATGTGTCTTAATGGACTAGTGCCAGCAGAATAGGATGAGTCATTGTGCTATTGACCCATGTTTGAAGTAACACTCAAGATATGTTGAATTTTGTCTAAAATTATACAGGGCAGGCAGAACCTCCAGGGAAGCTTCTGTGTGGCGATGTTATTTCCAAACCAGATAGAGAAGATGACTGAACAGATAATTTGCAGATATGAGTTTTATTGCTACTGCTTGCCTTAAGCTTTAATATGTGCAGAAAAACCTTTTTTGTTGATTTCAGGGCCTTTGCAAACTGCTGCTGTGGTAATTTCACTTCAGTGATTCTAAAATCAACTTCAATTATATTATCAGTTTTTAAATAAAAGAAGACCAGGAGAGTTAGGAAATGTAAATGGATCTATTCTGTAATGGTCATCTTTATGTGTGCAGTCTGCACATAATTGTGATAAAAACCCCTCTTCTTGCTCTGAAGCGAAAGTATTAACAGTATGCAAATTAGCTGAAATATCAGTGCAGTAGTTCACATAGGTGTAGAGCACAATTGAATGCTTGCCCTAAACTTGCTTGGATAGCCTGAGGAATGTGTGGATTGAACTTCTGAGTTATTAGAGCAAAGATGCTGCCTTTATTTTCTCATTTTAGTTGCAAAATTATTAACCCAAACAAATCCTAATGGAGTTGCTATTATCAGCTTGTTTTATCAAGCATGATACTTCCACAAAAAAGAGACAAGGATTGTACTTTTGTTTTCATTTTACAGTTGTAAGATAGAGATTTTGTGAGGTTTATTATGACTTCACAATACTGAGGGTTAAAATGGAAATGAAGACTGAATGAACTTGAAGGCTAACCCTAAATTATTTAAGTTTTGTCACCTTACAATTTACTAGACTGAGAATATATTTTTAATTGGTATTTCCCACATTCTACAGAAACCAGGACTTTAGAACTAGAAAGGGATAAAATTTGACAATATTTCTTTCAGTGAATTATCCCCTTCCTGAACCCCAGTGTCTAAATCAAAAGCATTTAAAATCTCAGCCCACACCAAGACAAGAATTTTAGTATAAGTATTACATTATTGAAGATTTTCCAAATACTTGAATTTTTATCTTAAATTTCCCTCCTTTAGTTGCCTTATGCAAATATTCAATTTTTTTGTAAACTGCAAATTAATAATTCACTAAGCAGAATAGCTCAAAATATATATGGATATATCAGACAACTCTTTTCTCAGGGTGGAATTTAAAATCCAGTTGTCATTTAAAAGTACTGTAACTTCTCTTACTATTTTCTATCCTGGTTTGTTTTACATACAAAATTTAATCTTGGTTAGAATATTTTGTGAAATATATTTTGCTATATAAATCAATAATTATATTTTAGGCTAAAACTGCTTTAGAAATGCCAACTGCTGCTTAATAGTTGATCAAATAACTCCTTAATAGTTATCAAATAACTCTTTTGTACAGTATTACCATGTATGTTGACTTTCATGGCATGGTATTTACTGTAAAAACACAAAGAATTTACAACAGCATTTAGGAAGATATGACTTACACACCTGAAAGTGTGTCTTCCTGAAGTCATGTATCCCAGCATTGTGCAACTCCTACAGAAATATGCATTTAAAACTTGGTGAGTGTGAAGAGAATTGTTTTCAGATAAGCTGAGAAAGTAGGCTGCAGAACATCACACCACAGCATGAGGACATGAGCAAAATGCACTACTGTGAGTAATCCTGCCTGTGAAAACATGCATAGTTTCATTGGACAATTATTGACTGTTCTGACCAGGGATCCCTTCATTAAAACCAAATTCATTTTGTGCCATGAGTCCATGCCTGTGGTTTCTTCAAGGTGTCTTCCTTCGGTAACATTCTCTTCATAAACATTTTAGTGGCCAGAAATACAAGAGATAGCATTTTCCTAGTAATTTTCTAGCAATTTCTCATGTGAGATGAGTCTTAGCCAACCAATGGCACTGTATTCCCGTGACTGCCACTTGTTTCACTGTCAGCTTGAGTCACTTGAGTAAACACATTGTGGTGTGGGAAGCATGGAGCAATGCCTCAACTGTATTTTATTTTTCGGAGAATTCTTTCCTTAATGTTTTCCTCCTCAATGTCAAAAAGTCACCTAATCAGATGAAAGAAAACATGTATTTTAGATCCTGAATACCTCAACTTCTATATGCTGCTTATCTTAGTCTTTGTCATTTGAAGTAAACAGAATGATGTATGTTGAAACCACAGTTTGACCTAACAGGAAAACAAAAACATTGATGATAAACCCCTGGCAATATGCAAGAAAGCTGAACTGTTATTCAACAGTTTTCTTTGTAATTTTTTAGCAAAAACTCTGATCTAGGTACACACTCCTAGCAAAATAGCAGCCATAGGGACATCTTGGGTCATCATGACAGGCATTTACGATGTTGTTTTATAGCTATAATAGAAGAATCTAGGTTTTATTTTCTTTTGTATTCCAAAGAGAAGCTATGGTGTCTTTAGGCCCTCTGTTCCTCATCTGAGTGTTGCATGGGAAGAGATGGTGCATGTAGGATTTTCTTCATACAAGCTACAAAATGGTTTCTTCTATACAATTTTATGTTTCAGAAGTTTTATCAGGCTTGACATTTTTGGGGTATGCTACAATATGAAATACATTTATTTAGAAATTTTCTTAAGCTACCTGAAGAAACTGCATGTGTGTGTGAGGACATAAAGAGAATAAAGTCATCATCTTGGGGTTTTTTTGTGCCTTCACCACACTGTACTCCCCATCCCTTTGTTTTGTCACATCTGAGGAGATTTGGGGAAGGAAAGTGTAAAGTGATTTTCTCAGTTTCCTAGGCTGCAGGCTGATTAGACAAGTTGAGGTGCACTTTTGCTCTGTGACAGTGCTTGACAAAACTGGTAGAGTTGGCAATTCCCTTAAGGGACATTTGTAGTACATAACTCTTAAATAAGAAAACATTTGTTTTTCATACTGCTTTTCTGCATTNTTACAAGAACAGAAAGCATAATTTCTTGTGAATTACTATTCTCAATGATTTTCATAGGTCACTCATAAATTGTCATTTTAAGACCTCTCAAATGAACATTAATATGTTTAGAATAAAGTATTTTTAAAGTCAAAGAAGCAAATTATCTCAAGCCATTTAGGAGTAATGCATTCACATGCAGATAACAGATACTGCTGGAAAAACTTGCTAAAATATTTCATAATCTAGGAAAATCAAGGTTTGCCTTACTGTGTATCCAAAGAGACTGTACTTCTGATTCAAAATGTCAGATTTACTCCAGTAATTTATTTATTTACAGATGTAGTTCAGATAGAGCTAACTGGAAATTTTAATAGGTTTTATGTGACCTCTTCTCTAACATGGCCGGATTTCTTAGGATAGTCTTTGGCAAATTATTAGAAACAATAGACCTTTTCTCTTCTTCTTGGATCAAGAAGCAATATCACAGGGTGTATGTATGATGACTTACACCTTGGCTACCTCTTTGCTCCATGCTCAGAGGGGAACATAGAGCTGGTACTATTGGCAGGCTCAGTTTGAGACACAACGCTTGATTTCCATTGATAGCAAAGTCCAACAATCCAAATTCCCTAAAAACACAATACAAGTTGATAGGGAATCACAATAGATAAGAGCTATGGCAAAAGAATAAACATCTTTTCAATACACTAACCTTCAGATGTCCAGATTCCACAGGAACCTATTACACCACATAGGTTGTCAGGATCTTTATAAAATGTTATATTTCATGTTTTCACATGATGCAGTTAAGGAAATTACTGGCTGTTACAGGATGAGAGAATATATATATATATATGTATATATAAGAATACTGTATAAACCCAAGAGAAAGACTTAGAGGATGAAAAAAATCTACAGATTTCAAGTTGGTAGTAGTTGTGTTTTGTTCCATACATCGAAGAGGAACATTTTGAATATTTGATTGTTTGACGTTATGAAATTGCTAGTTTTGATCAAAAATTTAGTGTTGATTTCCAGTGCTGAGCTCTTTTTTGATACCATCAAGAATTATTAAGGAGAAACTCATGTGAGTTGACAGGAAGATTTCTAGGACTCAGTTTTCAGAGCACAGATTGCTTATAGCCTTGTGTATGTGAGATTTTAGGGCTTCTACACTCTCCTCATAAAGAAGCTGCTGAAACAAAAATTACTTTTTTCCAGTTAGATGCATTCAAAACCTTGCTATCAGTTTTTATTAAAAATGTGAAATGAATTTTCGGCAGAACTTTGACACTTACGTTGTTAATGTGCCTTCAGGCATGTAATTAGTAGAAGACTTTAATCTTTTATATTCCATACTTTGATCAGAGCAAATAAGCTCAGGGAAGCTATAAAGTATTGGCCAGCATCTTTGATAAAAGAAACTTGTAAGCACCACTTGAAAATACTTTTATAAACTGGAATGCGCATAATTAGTTTTATTTATAATAGAGAAAATGTTCTCTTACTGTTATTATTGGTATATCACTCTATCCCATAGAGTGTTGTGGTTTTCTTCTCCCTTTTCCCATTTTTTAAGAAATTTGAAGGTTTTTTCAATATTCACAGAAAAAACCTCGAAAACTACTTTCTGTAGCAGGCTGATAAATAATTTCTTCTGTTATTGATTCTGAGCTAAAAAAGTTTAATTGATCATTAATAAAGCAAGTCTTTTAGTCTAACTAGGAAGATAAAGGTGTTTGTATTCGTACTTTTGAACATCACGGTGCACTTGAGTAAACTAGGAATTTGATATTGGATTAGTGGACAAAAACCAGATTTAAAAAGTTAGCACTCTATAGTAGTTAGATTTAAAACTTTTATAAAATAGTATGTTGAAAGGTATAAATTCCTTACTTCTTAAGTTTCTTATTCCTACTCAGGTTAGATCAGTCACTAATAAAACCAGAATGAGAGAGGTGTTGGGTCCCACCTCAAGAGAGAAGGCAAATTTAATCAGAAAGTCTGATGACCAGATTCTGTTAATTTTTTCTTGTTCCATCTATTTCCATACTTAAAATGAAAATGTCTTTTTGTCCCTGAAAATGAAAAAAATAATTTGATATATTTGTGACATGTGATTCAGATCATACTCTTGACAAATCCCTAGAGGAGAACATTGTTGAGAAATGACATATGCTCACTATGTAGTACATGAGACCCACGGTCACATAAGAAACAAAATATGACCCTTAACTTCATGCTAATTTTAGGAACATGGAAAACAAGACAATTATTTCATGCATTCCACATTGACCTCAGTTGTTTCATGGACTACAGAAACAAGGTAATATCTATTAATAATAGAAATAATGCTATATTCTTTTCAAGGAATAATAATTTATGTATCTTGGTCATTGCTTATAT
Organism: Regulus satrapa; assembly: GCA_013396955.1. Classification (NCBI taxonomy): domain Eukaryota; kingdom Metazoa; phylum Chordata; class Aves; order Passeriformes; family Regulidae; genus Regulus; species Regulus satrapa. Next base: position 33,537 of record VWZN01005595.1, on the reverse strand, counting down.
AAGCACTTTTAAATATAAAAGCATTTTTAAAAGTTCTGTCATGTCTACATTATGAAATGCACTACTCCAACCTCTCTTCATCAAAAATCTGAATTCAGAACTTGCATTTCAGCTCAAGATATTATCTCATCCCTTCCCAGAATAAACATCCGTAAGGAAACTAGAAGCAATAACTTCGCACCAAAAGAAAGAGAACCTTTTCAAATTCTTCCATCCTTTCTGTCTGTAGGGCAGATCTCTGCTTCTACAGTTTGTAATGACATTATTGGTACTTCAGGCTTGGGGGAAAAGGAAATTTGACAGTATTGCTTTGAGGTTATTTATTTCAAACTCTTTTTCACAATAAGATAGTAACAGTTTTGCGTGTCAAAAATCAAAATCATTTAGATTGACTGTGAAGATGAATACACATAAAACTCAAAGGACTAAATAAAATAGTCCATTTAGGGTGATTTCAATTATTTTGCCTCTCTCTAGTCAATTTCTCAGTAATTTTTCCTTTCCAAGGCTTTAGTCTTTATTTGGTCAGATTTGTTCATAAGCAAGTTATCTGTGAAAACACAAAAATTAATCACTTTTTCATCTTTGTTCTAAATTATTCTTTCATGGATAACTTTAGTTGATTTATTCACCAAAAGAGAGCTAATTTTATATCAGTATATATAGATCTGGCTTATCAAAAGAAATGTGCTATATCAAGAAATAGTCTTTCTAAGAACAATTTTTCTAATTTCTTTCAAAAAGAGACATTCAGTCTGGGAATTGTGAGGGAAACATGACATTTACTGTTTTATGTTCGTTTTAATTATAAAAATCAGAATATTCTAGCTTAATGTGTGGAAACAAGAGTGGGACACTCTAGCGACTAAAAAAGTGAGTTAAAATTCATAAAGTCTATTTAAAATAATATTTACGTTGTCATTCTGTATTTTTTCTGCATGAAAAATTCAAGACTATTCAAAAATATTTCTACATGACTATTCAAGACTACTTTTATTAAAAATACAGTACTTTGAACTACTTAGTACCTTCTATATTTAATCAATACATTGAGAGACATAGAGAAGCTTGTGAGGAAAAAGAAAGACCATAAATTGGTATTATTGAAGACTGCATCATAATGAATATTTCACAAGAGTTCATCTAAAAGAGTTTTACTCTAGAATATCTAAAAAGCCTCTAAATAATATTTTGTATTTGAAATTTTTAGATTCCATTTGCAGAGAAGGTATTAAACCAATAAATTTGAAAAGTCACAGAATTCACCAAATTCACAGAATTCACCAAATTCATAGAGTAACTAGGTTGGAAGAGACCTTAAATATAATTGAATCCAACCCATGCCTTAACACTTCAATTAGACCATAGCACTGAGTGCCATATCCACTCTTAAAATGAATTTAAACTGAAAAATTTGCTTACTGTCATTTGCATATTGAAAGAAGTTTCTAAAATAACAAAAATAATTTTTACTGAAGATAATAAGTGATGCCTGCAATTAGGTTACTGAGAAGTTTTAAAGCTTACATATATTGAACAATATCATAATGCATTAGGTGCATTTGTACAACAAATACAAATTTGATTTTGCCCCAAATTCATGCAACAAGATTAATAATTAAAAAAATAAATTCAATAATTAAAGGGTGAATCAATGCTATGAAAAAAAATACCAGGTACTTCTACTCTGAAAAAGAATTTCAGCTGCAGTGTAAAACTGCCAAACCTACTCCAACTTTGCAGCTAGAAGTCTATTTGTTGTGCCTCAAGCTTCATTTGACTTGAGCAGTGGCAGGAAAAATGAGACACCGTTGCAGCTCATGGCCTGCTGATGGTTTATTTTCTCTCCTCCCTCCCAGATTCCTGCTGAAGATGCCCAGTGGTGATGAATGTCACAGCTGAAACCACAACTTGCCTACCAAGAGCAGAAGGAAGATGAATCATCTTCAGTCATGGCAGGGAGGGTGCAAGGTGAAGTGATGTGCTGTGATTCTGTGACTCATTTAGAGAACAGCTGGATGAGGTAATTGTTGAGGCTTAAAATGGGTTTAGATCTCCAAAGAGGCAGAGGCAGTAGTTGTTTGCTATAAGGCTATTTATTATACTAAGGCATTCATCTGAAGGCAGAGTTCTAAGTTGTTAAAGCCCCTGCTAAAAGCCTCCTGTCACAGAGTCCTGTAGGACATGGGTCCTGTTAGCAGCTCCTGGCAGGAGGGGTCACTGGATAAAAGTCCGTTGGCAGCTCTGTTCTTTTTTCTTCTTTTCCTGTTGCATGGTGGGTGTTTTTCTTCCTCTTCATCCTCCTCCGCAGCTCTAGCCTGCTCTTCTTTCTCCATTCATCCATGGCTCTCACCCCAATACAGGGAATTTTATTAATACATTTTATTAATAAATTGACCAATCAGCTAAAACCAAAGTTCTAACCTTGGTTAGAACTTACTTTCATACTTTCATACCTATCAAAATGCAATTTTAAAGTATGAAAAGCAGTGTCAGTTCTTACACTTATTTACACATATTTTTAATCTATTTACATATGAGTCTATCTGTCCTATTTTAAAAATGCAAACAATATTTTACATAAATAACTCAATCTTATTCTGTACATGGTTCTATCTCATTTTTCCTAAAATGTAAACAATATTCTTACTGTGTTTTTATTATGTCTTGAAGCTAGGCCACAGAACTGGGCCTTAGGGCTAAATAGGGTTTCAAAGGCTTTTTTCTAAGGCACTTAAAGGATTTCTAAAGTATTTAGAGTATATTCTTACTTACTTAAAATTATAGCTATAACTTGTACCTATATCTCTGCTTCATGTCCATGTAGTTAATATATCTTAATTTCTAAAGGTTTTAATTCATTGTCTATACTCCTTTCTCTTTCTGTGTAACTCAGAANTTTTATTAATAAATTGACCAATCAGCTAAAACCAAAGTTCTAACCTTGGTTAGAACTTACTTTCATACTTTCATACCTATCAAAATGCAATTTTAAAGTATGAAAAGCAGTGTCAGTTCTTACACTTATTTACACATATTTTTAATCTATTTACATATGAGTCTATCTGTCCTATTTTAAAAATGCAAACAATATTTTACATAAATAACTCAATCTTATTCTGTACATGGTTCTATCTCATTTTTCCTAAAATGTAAACAATATTCTTACTGTGTTTTTATTATGTCTTGAAGCTAGGCCACAGAACTGGGCCTTAGGGCTAAATAGGGTTTCAAAGGCTTTTTTCTAAGGCACTTAAAGGATTTCTAAAGTATTTAGAGTATATTCTTACTTACTTAAAATTATAGCTATAACTTGTACCTATATCTCTGCTTCATGTCCATGTAGTTAATATATCTTAATTTCTAAAGGTTTTAATTCATTGTCTATACTCCTTTCTCTTTCTGTGTAACTCAGAAAGGCTTCTGTCTCATGCATTCCAATAGTAACCTTTTAGAGAGGGAAGGCAGAAGCTCCTGTGTTTCCCTCTTCCCAGCAAAGGGGAAGTGGCGGCACACCAAGGTAGGATAGGGACAACACCTGTGAGATTGACACTGGTCCTCCATGTGGACTTGGAGACACTTCACAGTAGACAAAACTGTCTACTAAAACAGTGAGAGGTCACTCTTCCAAATCACAAGTTAGCTTTTATTTTAAAAGTATTCTTTGTGGCCAGTGCTGATATACCCATTAGAATCCTCAGTAGGCACATATTATATTTCCAGCTTGAGTCCAGTGGATCTGATGTATACCCTCAGCTTGGAGAGTATTGCATATATAAAATGTGACAGAAATTATGCCAGTACTTCATTACACATGGTTATCCTGCTGCTGTACACAAATTACTTTAGAAAACACCAGAACAACAAACTATATAGACTTTTTTTGTTTTCTTTTTCCCATTTTCCTGCAATTTCCTCATGGTTTTGAGGAAGTCATTGTGTTCTAAGAGTATTATTTATACAATATATTAGAGTCATTGTGTAAGAAGCTAAGTGTATTAAGGCTAACCATGAGGATTAGAAAGAAGGATGGAATGAATATCTTCATTCATCTAGGTTATGGGAATCATAATATTCTTGCCTGTATCCAGTGGAGAAGAGATCTCAAAGGCATGTGTGCCATAATATTAAGGAACTGCCAACAGCATAGACTGACTTAGAGATATGAATATTTGTTTAAACTTTCTCTAAAGGAAGAAACAGTCCTTAAAGCTACACACAGCTTATTTCTATGCCTTTATTTCAAGAATGAAATTGTCCTAGGTTTTGAAATTAAACAAAATAGCTGTTCATGTAAATCAATTAATGTAGTTTTTAAAAAATTAACTATTTAGAAAATCATAATATGGACTTAATAGACAGCTGTTGAAGAAAGAATAAGCATAGCAATATTATCTAAATTCAAGCTGCTTGGAAGCTGGAGGCTTTTTTCCTAGTTTTTGTTTTGTTTTGTTTATTTCTTTAAGTCTAATAAAACGTACTGCTTGAATAGGTGATATACAGACTGTTAAAATGTCACTTCAATTCTGTAGATGAAAGTTAACAAATCCTACATGCTGAAGCAATGTGAAACTAAATTTAACAAAAGTCAGGTGGCTGTTATTTGTGTATTCTAGCATGAGTGCTGGCAACTGTGCAGTTATAGAAGATCAAAGCAAAACAAACAAAACCTTACACAGTGCTTCTATGTTTCCCCCAAACAAAACAACAGTAATTAATGTTGGATAAAACACTTTTGGTTGTAAACTGCTAAACATATTCACAGAACACATTATCCTCCCAAAATAGCTGTTATTCACTAAATAATTTATTCAAGAGTAGTTTTTTGCAGTGTTTCACCATCTCTCTATCTGGTTGAATGCCAGCTCATTGAACAAATTGTTCAAAAGATTACAGTTGATTCATGTATAATGTATTTGAAAAGTTTCTTTTCTGGTTCTTACCATGTCTGCTGAGACTAAGTAATATCAAGTGCTTTTATTAATAATTTGTCATATGGATGACAAAAATGAATATAGGCAGCAAAAAAGAACAGCATCTGACTTCTGAGGTCAGTGGGAGTTTTGCCATTGACTTTAAGTGGGTTTAGGGTTTCACCTGAAATATTTAAGTGATGATTTTTAAATTTGATATGCATTGTTAGGGTATTTTATGTATATATTGTAAGGAACTGATTCTATTCTAATATTCTACAGTGATGACAGTGTGCCATAATATTTGGGTATAAACTTTCTATAGATGATTGATATAGCAAAAGAATCATCCAACAGTAACAGAAATGTTTGTGTTAGTTACTTCTCTTAAGAGTCATTCTTTGAGCTTATTTAAATCTGTATTTCACAGAAGGTATGAAAATTGCAGTATGGATACAATGGGGATTTTGACTTTTTTTGTGATAAATATATAAATAAAATAAACTTTGCAAATTTATACTGTCTCTGTGCTTTATGAGAAGCTAGAGTCAGAGGTGATACACAATAAGCAAGTTTCCAGATGCCTGTTTGCTGAGCAGCTCCTGCGTGCTGAAGACAAAGTGACAATGATAAAAGACCCATACTGTTGATTACATTAGACAAGACAGGACAAAATAGCACAAGATATATTAATGTTGAAGTTAAATTTAAATCCAGGTATAAACGACTTCAGGCAGTGTGCATAAAGCAAGACAGCTCAAAAACAAAGCACCATGCATTTATCCAAGGCTGTGGATTCATCTATCCAAGCTGTGAATTTTTAAAGATAAAGTTTGAAATAACAGCATTTTAATTTGAGTTGGAAATACACAAACTGCCTTACTGCTTGGGAGCACTGCATTGCATACAGAATTAATGTTCAGTTATTTTTTCTTGTAAAATTTCAGCCTTTTTCTCAAGTCATTCGTTTCTAAAATGCTGGCTTTTGTATATGTGACCTTCAATTTCTATTGCCATGTTTAGATAAAAGCAGATTATTAAATATACTATTGGCCTATTTTTAGCATTCCAGTAGCTGAGGCTTTTTTCATTGATTTTCTAAATGCTGTACAAAAATTATTTGACACCATTAGGCTTTTTAAATTTCCTTGCAGAATCTCAACTTAAAATGCTTTGATGGTAAATACATAAGGAATTTTGAAGAATCTTTTGCAATTGGTTTCTGTGTTACTTTGAATTTGTACATTATGACAGTTTCACTGAGTGTTACAGCTGAAAGGAGATTTAAAGCCAGAGATACTTCTGTACAAATGAATCTTCCCAACTCCTGATCACTGCTCCAAGGGTCATCACTTGGCTTATTATGGAAGATGAAAGTAGGAAGAATATTCTCTGGGAGGGATGAAAACCCCTGGGACATTTTTCCCATCTTGTTCTGTTAAGCTTTTGGACTGACAGCTGCCTTCTGAATTCTGGTTTGATTGTGCCTATGGCGGCTGATATTTGGGGTATTAATGAAACCTTTCTTTATATCAATACAGTGACTGAGTCTGGTAGTGGCCAGATGATTTTATGGCAGGAAGATCATTCTGTTGATCTACAGTGTAGTCTACCTATTCAGGTACATGAAATAGGCATACCTATCTTCTAAAAAGAAAATAAAAAGTTTCTGAATTAACTCAATGTTTACTTAATCTAGCAGGATTTTCTAAAGATTGAAAACATTTACCTACCTGAACTAAGGAGGTGTTTGCCTAGAGCTAATGAGATTAGAAATACTTTTTTTTTTACAGATTAGAGAAGTGAATTCCCAAAAGAGTAGTATAATGGAATAAGATGCTTACTCCAGAAGAGCTAAGAGTCTGTGACTATTAGAATATTGCAGTACAGATGGTGGGTGAAGCAGGGTACACCTGCATGAACAGCATGCAGGTGTAATATTCTTTCCCTTCTCTCCCTCTTTCCATTTTTGCTGCTATGCTCTGCATTTTAGAGGGACAAAGAATTCAACTAACAATTAACAAAAGCACAGCTAATGCTTTTCCCTCTAGCACTTCTGATTTGAAATAAGAGGTGGAAATATTTAATTTGTTTTAATATTTGGAGCTGTATTTCAAGTAGTAATTAAAAAAATATGAACTCAGCTCACACCATTCTAAATGCATACATTTAAGTCAGTTTGAGTGGATAGAGATTTAAGACTAGTCTTCTGTACACAATTTCCTAACTCCAGATCTTGGCTTTTTTTTTTTCTTCCCATTGTTCTTTAAGTTCCATTACTGCATACAAATGGCAAGGCACAGCTGTGGTTATCAGATTTTCTTTTTATGCTATCCTGTTTCAAACAAAACTTCAGATAAAGATTTCTTTGAGAATGTAAAGGCTTGAAAGTTCCACTTTTATATCAGTACCTACCTCATACCTTTATACTAAATATGGCAGCTTTCACTAGAAAAAAAAGCTTCCAGGTAATTTTTGCATTCTGAATAGAGAAGAATTGCATATCCTGAATCTTGTGACTGAGAACCCTGAAGTAACAACAACAACAAAAAAAAAGCAGTTATAAAAAAAATCAATAGCTGGGTATATTTGTCTAATAGCAATAGTAGCAATAGTACATCTGTTTGTTGATGTTATGTCTATAAAAGAGAATTTGAACAAGTGTGGGTATTTTTTTCAATATAGGTAAACAGCACAAGAGTTCACATGAGGATAAACTGAAAATGAATGAAGACAGAATCCTCTAATATTATTTTGAAAGAGTTATCACATTAGCTTTGATATATTGGTAAGATCTGTTTACAAAAGTTTTCAGAATGCAATTTCATTTAGGTAGACTTTTTTCTAATAGAGAACTTATCTAATGGATCATATTTGAGATGGGAGAATATTTAGATATTGGATTTATATTGGAGTATTTATTTCTTACTCTATTCACTTTTTCAAATTCTGATACTTGTGCTTTGGCAATATATCTATTCTTTTAAATTTTTTTCCTCTTTCATTTCAAGCAACATCAAAGGTATCTTATTGCTTGTCAGGCTAGAAAAAGGTGCTGCTATGAATATAATTGTGCTACCTCGAGAATCTGATGTCTATAGTGGAACCACGAGGAAGAAGAGAGGATGGGTCTCATGATAATTTTCACTTTCTCTGCAGTCTCAGAAGTTATGTCTTTGTCCAGGTTTACAGTGAGAGACTGACTTTTCTTTTGAAGACTTGTGGGAGTCCCACAGAGAAACTATTAAGGAAATTTCTCTAGTGTGTTTTTACTTGGCTTGTTGTTTGCAGCCAGTGTCATCTCCCTATCACATGCTGTAATCAAACCATATCTCAGAAGAATGGGATAGACATGAGAGCTCTGGAAATTTGCCTGTATTGACTTCTAAAGAGGATGTCCCAAATGATGTTTCTTCTTTTAAATGTCCCAAATAACAAAGGAAAGCATCAGTCTTCTTACACCCTTGCGACTCCCTCCCCTTCAATATTGGCTCCAACAACATGTACTAGGGGACAAACGTTGTACAATGCCATTCCAACACAGCATTTTGAAAACTCAGACTATTTAAATGGAAAAAAGCAGTGTAACCCTCACTTGAAGACTATATTTACATCCATAATTAACATGTTATCAAAACATAAGACAGAAAAATAACATACAGCAATAAAATGCTTATGTGGATTTCAATTTCTATCCAGAAATATGAATTGAATACAGAAATATAAGAAAGGACTCATAGTTAATTTCTTCATTATTTTCTTATTATTAATTTCTCAGGAATGAGCTTATCCTGCAGCAGATGTCACATTGCTGTCCTTGGAAATCTGACACAGTGAAAGTGATCCTGCCTATGCAATTGGGCAGATACTACAACATAGTTATGATGCTGCTGCAGTGAATTGCAGTGATGTGTTTATGTGGCCATGCCTCATGGCTCAGAATTCCTAGATAAAACATCAGAAAAATCATTAAATACATGAAAATTCATGCCAGGAGATGCTGGTAAGTCTCTCGAGGGATTAATTCTTGTATTCTCTGCCCTCCCCATTGAGAGCTCTCAACATGCAACAGTAGATTCTTTGTGATATTTGGAAGACTCAATGACACAGATGTTTTTAAGTTTAACTAACTTTTAATGTGCTAAGACATTTTCTAATGCACACAGCACTCAAAGAATGCTAAGCATTTAGGGTGAGAAATTGGTAAGAAATGCTCAGGTTTGCAAACTGTACAGCTAGAATAGTTTCTTTAAAACAGAAGGTTAAAGTTGTCTTTCTGTTCTTTTTCTTTTTTTTTTTCCTCTAATTTTCCTACCTCTGTGTGCGTGTGCGTGTGTGTGTGTGTGTGTGTGTGTGTGTGGTGTTGTTTTGTGTTTTTAGAATTAACTGATTTATTATGTGTAGAGGATGGTTAAATTCAGATTAAAGTTTAGGGTTTTGCTGTGTATACAAGACAAGATACTAAACATTGTTCTAGTACTACCCAAAGACTCTCAAGTGTTCCTCAGCTGATTGAATCCCACATCTGTCCTTTCCTACTTTATTTTAATCTCCATATATTATTTCCTGCTAGCATTTTATTGAAACTTTTCTGTCTCTTAATTTGTATTGATCCACTTGGCTATATTTTTTTTTAGGTTTAGGATTTTTATTCTAAAGCATAAAAAAAGTTCTCTGTATAAACTTCCACTGCATATTTTCTTTGACAAAAAAATTAACCAACATAGTCAATTTATAATTTGGTTTTCATTCCCTAGAGATTCAAAATCCTATTTCATACAGGTGTATAGTTTGTAAACATCATAAGGAGAGACAGCATATAAGAATATAGTACAAAAAGAAGGATATTGAAGGCTTTCAATATATATAAGGCAAAAAAAGTGTTAGAATTTTCCTTTTAAAAAATCATACAACCCCTTTGATTGAATTTTTTTGAAATAAATTTTAAATTCAGTGTTAAGTTTTCAACCTTTAATCATATTTTCAATTGAAATATAGAACTTAGTGGAAAGTGTTCAGACTTTTTTATATATGAATATCATTAAAGAAAATACTCCCAACACAATTAATGTTTAGATTTTTCTTTCTTTCTTTAGATTTTCTCTTATAGGGATGGTCCACTTAATTAGGTTAATTTGTGTATAATAGAGTCATTACTGAAGTTTACTGAAGGTGTGTCAGTTTTCACATCAGATAGAGGTTTTCAGAAATGTGTCCAGGATTTTAATTTTCAAGATATAGTGGAAGATCATCCCATTGACATTATCAGAAGGGAAAGAGAAGTATTCAGCTAATAATTTGAGAAGTTTAGTTAAAATAAACAAAATAATAAATACAGTAGCTTTTCATTGCAGTTGATATGGTAATTAAAATAGATAACTGAACACCTTTTTCTGCTAGTCATAATTGTTACCAAACATCAAACTTTGTGCATTTTATAACACCTTATCTTTATGCAATTAATTTGGCCATGAGAAAAATAATCGAGTATTCCAAACAGCACAGCAAGATAATGGCATACTGGCAAAGAACCTAGGAACAATTAATTTCAAAATTATTAGTGTCTGCATCAGTCTCAGTAGAAAGCAATTATTCTCCCTATTAAAGTCTTAAAAATCTGGGTGTAGGTCAGGGAAAGAAATGGTTCATGTCTCAAGCATTGTTATGCACGAGTTTTGCCCATTACAGCAAAAACTGCATAAAGAAGTCACAACTACAGAAGCCCACCCCTCCTGGAAGATTCCTGACTGGAACTCTGCACTGGGAGTTAAGCCGCCTGGATGAGATAAAGATGATGCTATTNTAAGGCCTTGCAGCAGAGCACTGTTCATGATGCAAAGGGATGCAACAGATACAGAGTCTGCTGCAAGAGATTGTGTCAAACTGCCCCCACCCCAGGGAGGTACCTGGGCATTCCCACCTGGCTTGAGTGTGTCTTAATGCATCCTGCACTTCTCAAGGACCTTCATCACCAAGAAGGCCAGCTGGAGAGGATCACTGGCACATCAGTGGGATCCATGGAATGGTGATATTTTCTTCACTCTGTCACTCTGTTTCTCTCCCCCATTTGTCTTCTATTTCTCTCTCTTCCTTTCTCTCTCTCTCTCTCTCTCTCTCTCTCTCTCTCTCTCTCTCTT
>VWZN01005595.1:7424-18733 GCA_013396955.1 Regulus satrapa | reverse complement strand
CTACAACTTAATGGGAATATTAAAATAAAATACAGTAGTACACATCAAATATTGATTTAGGATATGACCTGACACCCTGTCAGTCAGGGTGTTGGTAGCAGTCTGATTAAATGGTGGCTGCAGTCCTCCTGGAGTGACAGATGTGATTCTGTTAAAGCAGTGATCCTCTAGAAGGGTGCAGTGCTCCTTGGAAGATCCACTGGTGGTGTAGAAAGGCCTGCTCTTCCTCCAGGGATCCAGTGGAAAAGAGAGGATACTAGGGGTGTCCTTAATCCCAGATTTTATCCAGTTGGAAATGGGTGGCTCCTCCCCCTGGGTGGAGCATTTCACAATGGGATGATGTAATTCTATCAGTTACTCGATGGCCCATTAAACAGAAGATATCTTCCTGGACAAGGTTGGGTGGTGGAAGTGATAAGAACACTGCTCCTCTTGGGCACCGCAGATGATAGAACACCCAATCTTGGCCACATCCTGCATTGCAAACCAAGACAACACAGTCATATATTAAGCTACAGGAAATTTTAAAACTTATTTCTGTATCTTATTATAGTAATTAAACACATAAACATAAATTAAATCTGTGCTGTTTCAAAGACAGTCATGCATATGAGTACTGGTAATTTCAGGTTTTGTACCCAGCTACAGCTACTTTGGTACACAGCTCTCCTTGTGTTTTTGAACTGAAGGAATCTACTAATCAGGAATATCTGGGACTGTTCATCATCTGGAGATGCTTTTACGACACTCCCTTTGGATTTTCTTTGCACTTAAATTCTATATGCATGTATGCTTCTCTTACATGCTGATGACTTACTTGACATCTTACTGTGACGTTCTTGGCAATCTGTTTAATGCCCAAACAAATTTGTCTGAAGTGAGAGGTATTTTAAGAGTAGAACCACCATCTTCCAGCTCTGCTCCGTCCATAAGCAAACTGCTTTGCTTTGAATATTACACAAAATCTCAATGAGGCCATATTAATTCCAACCTGTTCTGCATAAATTATTATCAGATTACAATTCCTTTAGAATTTCTTCTTTCAATGTACATTCTTCACATGTACGGAATATATCTATTCTTCCTCCACTTGTGTAAATTCTGGATACAAGATTATACCTGGACTTTTATGTACTCTGCACATGTATACCAGTCTCATAATGGACTGAGAAAAATGGACTGAAAAATCAAACATGCAGGCTGTAGATGGTAATACTGTCTTGGACCCTTATTTTAATGACTGCAAGAACTGGAACTAAGTGGTTGTTATTATGCAAATATTATTCATTCTTAGCATAACCTTTGTGTCCTCATGAATTAATGAAACCCCATAAAACACATTTAAAAATGAATGCTAATTCAATCTTTATGTGAATTGGATTTAGAGGGTATATAATATTTCAAAAATGGTATGTAGTTGTCAAAAAAAAAGATTAATTGAAAACAGGAGGCTATGTAAACCAAATATTGAATACTGAATCAAGCAGGATATCTGAAACATGAATGGATTTCCTGGCACATAACACTACTATCTCTAAAAATGTATACCTAAAGTTATAGAAAATAACTTTCCAAGGTTGTGCAATGACAGCTTTTCATGTCCTCCCTCTATGAAAAAAATATTGAAAAGAACATCCAAAAATTTTGCCAAAGCAGCTTTCTTGCTCTGAAAGAAAATTGTCTTAATGATCAGCTGCAAGTAGCAATGTGGTTAGCAAGACAAAAAAAGTACCTACAAGGTAAACAGGCCTTTTTCCCCCTCTTCCTCCCTCCACTCTCATCCCTGTCCTCTTTTTCAATACATTTGTTTCTAAATGACAAAGCCAGACTCAGCCTACCAGTGTCCTCTTATTAAGATAAGTTACATAAGTCATGGTGAATGTTTTCAGACTAAACTGTTGACTGTATGGTAAAAAAAAATGTCAGTTGTCATCAACAATCAGATACCCTGTACAAAGAGACAAGAGAATATCTGCAAATGCCTGCAGCTGGACATGTGTTGTGCATAACACATTTCTGCATGGTTGGAAAATCCATGCACATGCCTTCCACAGCTCCAGAGTCCTACACTGAGCCACCAGTAAAGATGTGTTTTTCCCTTTTCCATAGNTTTCCTTGGCAGGCACCTGTCTTTAAAAATAAGACAGTGAGCTAGTATTTTTGTACTTTAGCAGAGCATATCTGGATAAAGGAAAAATATTTTATATAAAATAAATTTATTTTTCCACATGTATTAATTAAATGAAATAGAAATTTCCAGAGAAAATGTAATCAACTTATTTTTCCTCATTAAGCAAATAGATTTCATAAAATCATGGAACTGTTTCAATTTGTATACTCACAGAAGTTGATTTTAGAAATATAAATTTGGCAACAAATAGGCACGCCTTAAATCAAAAGTTGGACACAGAAAACACAAATGCTTCTGAATTGGATCACACTGGAGCTACCTGGACACATGCCTTCCCTTCCTGTCATAACTAAATCATTACACTTTGCTGTTTGTTTTCAATTTTTGGCATGAATGCAACAAAGTTACTGAGAGGATCAAGCACAAAATAGAAGAAATATCAGTAGTACAGTTCATGTTTTAATATTGTCATTACTTCTAGACACAGCCTTCTAAACTACTACCAAAATGTTGATTCAGCTTACAAGGCCTAGCTGATACAGCTAAAGAATCTTGGACACAGGTCTATAAAACAGTTTTAGAGACTCACAATGTTCTCCCCAGGCTCCCACAGCAGAACTGATTTCTTGTGTTGCACCCAGGGAGCTGGACACATCAGGGTGTGATGGATAACATAACAGCATTCGCATGAAGCAGTTGTTGGCTAAAAAGACATTTTATAGTCCTTTGTGTAGAAATCAAAACCCAGTTCAGATCCTGGATAAGTGCCTTAACTGCAAGACTACCAAGTCCTTAAGCATCCTTAACCCTAGGTTATGAACCATCTGCTAAAAATCATTTATTTCCTCTTCTCTCACTGAGTCTTTGAATTCTCTGATCATTTTCATGAGGAAGCATTACCTTCCATATAGATGTGAGAAATGGAGAAAACTATTCTGTCTAAGACTCCCTGTTAAATTTCAGTCTGCAAGGGAGCCATGCCTTTGATTGACAACTTTTACTAGTCTAGAGTCAATGTTAGGCATAAATGCTATTCAAATAGCATATTTAGAAATAATGACAAAAGAAATACCTTGCAAAATAAAGAGNGGGAAAAAAAAACCCTAAAAAAAAAAAAAAAAATTTAAAAAAAAAAAAAAAAAAAAAAAAAAAAAAAAAAAAAAAAAAAAAAGTAGCTGTTTAGGAGTATAAATATCTTTATGTAAATAGAAAAATGGATGATGTGGTGATCATAATAGATTGTATTGGTATTCTTTTATTAGGGCAAAAAGTAACAGGAAGAAATATTACAAGAAGAGGATAGACAGAGGAGGAGGTGATTCAGGAGACCATTTGAAGCAGAGATCAAGAAGTATAAAACTGGGTAGATCAGAGGAAACAATTTGGTAGTAAATGACTATTCTATGATTGTCATATATTTTAAAATATTTGAAGTGCTGATTGAAAACTTCATACACTTTCCCATAACACAGAAGCATATGGCAATAGGTCTTGCTTCACAATATGAATCCCCAAATAGTACAGAGCCAGAGCTAATTAAAACAAATTGCAGTATGTATGTTCTGTATTCTGTATAGTTGAATGGGTTAAGAATTCTTGCTTAGAATATTGAATGGTGGCTGTAGGAAAAGTTCAATATAGAAACTCCCTTTTGAGAAGTTGTCAGTATTTATTTATTTATTTATTTACTTATTTATATGGATCTTCTGCAAACAGCACTGTTAAGAACAGTCCTGCGACTTCTTTCTCACATCCATCTTTTCCTATTTTTCATCCTTTTTTGTGAAGAGTTAGTTTACACTCCAAATAAATGGATGTATTATGCAATTAAATCAGCTATTATTTTTTCAGTTTTTGCATAAGTAATGTGGCTTTAAAATATATTCAGTAATTCCTGGCCTCCTTTTGCAGTTCTAAAGCAAAATTTAAACTGATATCAATGAGAATCTTGCAAGTAAAAATGCTTAATGGTGTCTAAAAATGAATCAAGTTGTCCAAGAGTGGCTCTGCTGTGCTTTTGGGGGAATGCTGGCAAAACAGACTCCGTCTGTAGAAAGAAATGAATTATTAAGCAAATATAAAAGTCATGCATTACAAAGATTTTCTAGAGCTAAGAAACATGTCCAGATGGGTCCTCTACAATGGTAAACAGTAGATTCCTGGAAAATATTTTCCTCTTCTGTGTGTCCTTCCAAGAATGTCAGATATATTGTTTTGTGCTTCTGAATAACTTACCTATGACTTAGGTAGGGGTTCACAAGAACAAAAAGATTAGCTGGAGAGTGATTTAAATAAAGTTATAAAGTAACTCCTAGCTTGTTTTTAGGGCCAAGTAGAGAACATGGTTATCTAATGTATATGAATGCGATATATCATTGACTTTTTAAAAGGTTTTTGGGTAAGGTTGTTGGGCATATATCTTTAGATAGCTGAAAGATTATTTCATCTGCCTTTCTCTCTGGGAAATAAGACATATCTCTGTCATCTGTGTCTGATTCTACTAAACTGTGTATCAGAACTGGACAACCTAACCTGAGTACATCCCGAAAAAGTCTTTGATTGCTTGAAACAGTTACTAATGGGGTAATGATCCATCTACTAACTGACTTGACCACACAGGGAGAAAGCACATGCTTTCATTTGCAGAATGTAAGCAACTGTATATAATTTTTTTTGGTTTGTTTTTGTTTTTTTGGTTTGTTTGTTTGTTTTTGTTTTTTGGTTTTTTTGTTTGTTTTTTGTTGGTTTTTTTTTTTAAGGAATATAACTTTCCTCAGGATAACAATTACAAGTTTTAATTTCATTGTCAACATTCATTTAAATGAATGCACTTGGGGGTAAATTGCAGAATTGTATTGTTTCTCTTTTTTTAAAAAGTTACTTATAAATAGCTTAGGGCCAAATCAAATTTTAGGTTCGTTAGTTTCATTTAAGTTATTTATGTCGATAAATTTGCACTAAAAACCAGGTTATTCACCCATTTCTAAGATTATTCATATTAATGCTACTGATGATCCTTAGGAATGCTGAAACTAAATGTAGCCATTCTTCTGCCACCCCTTTCCCCTTTTCCTGAAACTAATGAAGTTTTACTAGACATCTGCTTGAAATATCTAACAGAAAAGATTCTAGTAGTTTTAATGCAATTATTTTTCATTACTTCTTGTTTGTATCTTGTAGTGTCATATTTAAATTATCAATAGCCACACTTACCAGATTTTATTTTAATGGTTCTTTATTAGAAATTCCTCATCATGCGCTGTGACAACTGAGAAAAAATGAAATTATTTAATAAAGTCATGTTTAGTAGAGATGGAATAGGCACAGAAAAGGCTTTGATGAACAGAGATTTTCAGCTTTGGCTGCATGTTGTCTTGGGCATTCTCCTTTTGGTTACAATTACCATCTTATTTACATTTTTTTTATATTCCATTCTATGCTTTTTGGGGAACCCTCATGACCAAGAAGACCAACTGGAGAGGACCACTGAGATGCCAGTGGGATCCATGGAGTAGTGATATTTTATTTATTCTGTCTCTGTCCCCTCATCTGTTTTCTATTTCTTTTTCTTCCTCTCTCTCTCTCTCTCTCTCTCTCTCTCTCTCTGTCTTTCTCTAGCATTTGCTATCAAGTAAAACCCATACTATTGGTATTGGCTTACGGTCTCATTTGCACTTTAATTCAAGCAGAAGCATTTCTAATAATTTTAAAACTGATTCATATCAAAGGTGAAGGTTCTAAAGGGGAAAATTATAATATTGCTGAAAAAAGTCAATAGATCTCTGATTAGGACACAAAGTTAGAGGACTAGTTGGGACTCCCATTATCCTTCTGTCTGTGGTCTTCTTGGTGTAAAAAAGGCCCAAAAAGACAAACTCATTATATTGTACTTATGATAAGTGAAAACAAATTATGAAAATTATGATGATGTGGAAGATTTGTTCCCTTTCCAGCCCTAGGTAACTCCCTGAAGTTTTATAAAATTTATATAAAGTCCTCTTATACTTATTTCATTAGCTACAAACAAATTGTTCTTTGTAAGAAATTGAGTCTTAAATTATCATTTAACTTTCTTAAGATATACATTTTGTCATAAATGATATAATATCCTATTCTTTATTACATCCATGTAAGTCAAATAAGACTACATATAGTCCTATAGTCAATATAATTGAATGACATGTGATTGAAGTGACACAATGAAAATTATATAAATTTATGGTTTGTTCGTGAGACATATCCTTTGTGGTTCCACAGCATAAACCTTCCTGGTTTAGGTACATTGTCAAAGAGATCTGTTTCATTTTCATTTGGTCTTTTTACAAAATAGTAAACTAAATTTTAGAATTTCTAAATCTTTTATAGAACATTACCTTCTTGTTGCCACAGAGATCCAATGGGAGAGGAAAATGAGTAAGTGGAGTTATAATTCTGAAGAAGTTTTGTGGCATATTTTTTTCAAATCTTTGTGTTCTGCTATGTTTTTCAAGACAGGTATGGCTGTAGATTTATGAGCTTTTTTTCCTATTGGAAGAGGAGGAAAACTTAAAATGTTTTTAGTTATAATTTTGAAATAAAGTCTGTACAGCTTCTCTTTCCAAAAGTAAATGGCAAATCCTTTATGACTTTGTTCAAGTTGAGTTTAATTCACCAGGTCCAAAGATATTTCCACCTTTGTGTATCATAAAGTACACAACTGCACCACTCTACAAACTATGACAGCTGTGGAATATGTGCAACAGCAAGAGAAAGTGACATAAAATTCTTCAGTTTGTTATGAAGCAGAAAATGCTAAACCAAGATTTTTTTTTCTTTTTTAATATACAGTTTGAGCCCTATCAGTATTGTCATTGTCATTTCAACACCATACATGCTACTTCACTTGAAAATAGAAATTTGACAGATGTTATGACTAATTAGACAGACATGGGGATTGATAAAATCTTGAGAATTTTTTAATAATTTTATTCCTTACTCTCCCAGTCTCCTCCATGCTTTTTCTTAACCTCATTCTTCCATGAGGGAAGCAGCATGGAATGTTGTATTTACAACTCAATCTTATTGACGGCATAATCACTTAGTAAACACATAGATGTGAGAATAACTTTACTTAATATTGTAAATGAAGTTTAGGAAAATTCCAGATGATTATTTTGTATAGAAACAATTAAAAAGTTTAAAAATATATCTAATGTCAGTCTGATGGGTTCAGTATAAGGAAAGATGTTCTGTCCAACCAAGAGACATCTCCAAGAAGAAAAATGTCAGACAGATTTTTGCATTTCATAGTATGAATATGCTCAGGCTCTTGCACTAGAGTAATTTGAATATATTTTCTTAATCTGAAAAATTCTTTGCTCTGTGAAAACACAGAGTAAACCGACAATAAAATTTGAGATAAAATATGCTTTCATTATATGGATTGATGTCCATTAAGTTATGACTCATGATGTGGAACTGCAACATTTCAATTGCTATTTAATGTCCTACAGAAATTGGATGGTTTGTTGACCTAAGTACTCTATTCAGCTCTTTCCTTGCTGTGCAAGGAAACCATCTTCACTGATAAAATGGGGATAGACATGGTAATCTAATTTCTGTAGTTTATTTATTTATTTATTTTATTTCTTTAATGGAGAGAGTTACTGTATATAATAATGATGATTCACTATAGTTTGGATAATACATGGAAAAAATGGTAAATTTGTTTGTAATAATTCTTGATTGCCTCACTTCAACTTAATGATAAGGATGTAAAATGTAAAAAAATCTAACATGTTGTACAGATTGCTGCTGCTTCAAAATCTCTTTTATATTTGAATACCTCCAGGCTGAGCACAACCTGGAACTCAAATGTCCGTTTGAGCAGATTTGCCTGTTCCATTGTTTGAGGTGCCCATAAAATGATGATCTCATCAACAGCTTTATAAAATAAGCTGTATCTCTGCTAGTTTCCTCTGAAAACACAAGCCATTAGTCATTTGTGCCACAGTCCTAAGCCAGGGCCAGCTTTATCATATGTTAGATGCTTTTATCCTTCCTACCTTCTGCTTTGCTCACCTGCATTCTAATCATAAATATTTATATTTGCTCTTCCCAGTGGGATCTGATTTGGTGGGTTAATATAAATGACTCTGAGCTGACATCACAAAATAGTTTTTAAAAATCTCAGACCTTTTCTGGGCCCTATTTGCATTTGGAATGCAAGTTTTGAGTCCAGAGATAACATTTGTCAACTTTGCAGTTCAAAGTTAGTAATTCAGATTCCAGAGAACAGCTCAAATATGACATTCTCACCTTGCCTACTTGCTCCTTTTCTTTCCCCTCTGTCCCCCTCTCAGTTATTTGAAGCAGCATTTGATAAAGAACTCTGTTTTTTCCAGGTGAGGGTAACAGCACTACCAGCTTTGCACAGCCAGTCCCAGCTCTGGATGTAAATACTTTCTGAGCAAGTCAGTAATGTTGCCCTGATGACTGGTGGCATCTGTATGAGTTTATTATCATCTGTACTGAGACACAATGTACAATGAAAACATGGGGGACTCTAAAGCAAGAGGTTAATAAATTTACATGAATTAACATTAAATTTAATTTGCCATACGCCGACCAAACTGTGCAGCAGACCTAAATCCTTTAAAATATACAGATTTCTCTGTTGCAGCTGCTTCCCAGGCCTGGCTGCTATACTTACTTCAAAACTTTGCTTTGTTTCTTAATTAAAACCCGTTTCCACATGTGAAGTATTGATTTCTCAATTGGAGGAAAAAAAAAACCAAAAAAACACCTTTTACTTTTTTTAATAACATTGAAACCATTAATTTACCTATGCTTATATAAAATATTACTTCCATTTTCTCTCTTACCAAAATATGAAAGGGTATGTACTGGCAAAATAACACTAATGAAATGATACTTTTCTTTGTAGTATTTAGGCTAAAAATATGATAGCATTGAAACTCGATAATAACATGGAAATAAACAAGACACTACAACCTAGTTGCCTGTTCTAGTAAGGAACTATTAGTTGACTCCTTCCTTAATGGATTATGTGGTGGGTTCTGGCATCCCCCAAAACACCAAGCATTGGAACAAATAATGTTAATATTTAAGTCACTGTTTTAACAACCATAGTGTCAAAAGGAGCTCAAATTTCCAATAAGTATAAAGTATAAAGAAATAGAAAGAAGACAAAGAAAGACAGCAGATGTTCTGGTTTGGGCCAAATTTGGAAGAGAACTTCAAAAGGGATGATCCCCTAAAGGGAAAAATTCAGTGGCCCATTCCCCTCCTGTAGGGGGGGAAAACTCCTTGGAGAAAAGTGGAAAAAAAAACAAGTTTGTTTAAACAATGGAATCCCTCACTGTTCTGAGGAGACAGCAGATCCAGAAAGTCCCTGTCGTGGGCTGTATCTTGGCTCTCAGTCTCTGATCAGTCCCTCCTGTGTTGGGAAACGCCACGGCCCAGGCCTCAGTAGGCCACAGGTGTGAGCTCCCAGTGTTCTTCTGGGCTTTCAATCCAGAGCAGGGCTGAACAACTCCAAGGAAAAGAAAAAACACAGTCCGGTGAACTTCACTGCCTCAGCTAGCTAAATAAAATAAGAGCAAAGGAGAGCTCTCTCTCGCTGTCCAGCCGTGCTGCAGACAGCACAGTCTGAGAGAAGGAATGAAGGAGGAGCAACTGGAATTTCTGCAAACAAAATTTCTTTTAAAAAACCCCCATAATTTCTGCACACTTCTTCTCCCCTCTTTGCTCTCAGAACCAGTCCTAAAGGTGCAGAACTCAATATCCAGCATAAAAAACCAGACCACAGGGGATGCAGGTGTCATAAGTCACCCCAGGACAGCAGGAAACAGAACTTTTGATCAGAGAGCTTCATCATAATTTTGTAGCTCAAAAGCATACATTTGCCCAACTTCACAGAGAAATTAATGCACAATTGAAGTCCAAACACAGGTTTCATTACAGTCCATGCTTCCACTAAAGTCTTGAGTGTACTGGATATCACAAAAAAAACTAAACCAAACCAAACCAAAAATTTTCCTGAAAACTTGCAGGAAAAAATTTGACTATTTTTTTTTTGTTTGTTTGTTTGTGCTTGTTTTTGTTTTTGTTTTGTTTTGTTTTTCAGAATACTGAATAAAATAAATTTTCCCAAACCAAAGTATACAAAATTATATCAAAATAATTTATTATTTGAAAGGTCTTTGTCTTGATTAACTGAATCTAGGGAAAAGCTGAAAACAGAAAGGCTCTTACAGGTATAGAAAATTCTATTGATTTTAAACTTTAGCTTAAGATCTTGGCAGTTTCTGCAGCCAGAACAGGTTCCCTGCAAGGAGAGGGGAGCCATGTGTTTAGAGTAAGTGAGGTGTCTGTTCCATGATTCCTTGTTCCTTGGTTCCTTGGTTTCTTGGATGCTGCAGCTTCTGAGGGCATCTGGATCCCTAGATCTCAAATAAAAATCCTTCTGGATGCACTGTGTACCAGAACATCAGTTTGATTTTACAATATGTACATTAGAGGAGATAACATTTAAGCAATTTATCAGTGCCTCTTTTGGCTGCTACTCCGACTGTAGCCACTTCAGTAGGTCAAAAAGAAACAAAACAACATAATAAAACATCACTGATAATATTTTCATATACAAACTAGCAGTTTATCATAAAGGCATAGTGATATTATGTAATTCTGTAACCAGCATAATTTTCAATGGAAACATCTAATTGTAAAGTTGCTAATCTCATAGCAACAAACTCCTGGAAAAAAGGTGGCTAGTCCAGGTATGTAAAATTAATGCAAATGAAAACATAAAGTCTGATAATTCCTCTATCTATTCCTCTATCACAGCTTTTCAAGGTTTATGAGTAACAAGGAAATGGTAGGATGATGAGTACTTACATATCACAAAAGGAAGAAAGATTTGAAGAAAGTGAGAGCTACACACTGTTTTCCTCAGTCACATGCATGTCATCACAGATTGCATCAGAAAGGTGCTGTCAAGCCATTAAAACTAGATTTTCAGTCAGAGAGATATGATCAAAAGGGTAGAAAATGCAATTGGTCACCCACTTTTGTTTCTAAGGATCCTTTATTTTACATAACGATTTTCTAGTTTACTTGTAGTCTGCCCTTTTCTCCTTCTTTCTGTCCTTTATTTAAAAATAAAAAAAAAAAAAAA
>VWZN01005594.1:43261-60168 GCA_013396955.1 Regulus satrapa | reverse complement strand
TTTTTGTGTATTTCTGACCTGATTAGGATGGTCCCATCCCCCTCACAGACACATTTTTTCCTGCATTGTTGAGGACTCTGTCAAGTATCTGCTTGTGCATTATTTTTATTCTTGGTTATTAAGAAAACAGATATAAAATAAGATCAACGATCTATTTACATTTCTGACATCATCCCAGATATGCTTCTACTGGAATAACAGTTAACATTATCCTTTAAAACCTCCATAGGACAATTACAACTGGATATTTTTTTCCAAAAATACCATAAAACAGAGAAGCACTAAACAAACTGTAATCGTTACTCCTGGCATGATGTTTAGTGGGATTTCTTTTTCTAAGCCAGCTAAAGGGCCTTGAGATATCCTTACAAAGCTCTTTTCGCTTGATTCACTCTTTTACTTCTCTCCTGTATGCTCACAACATTCCAAAATAATTCAGAACCCTCAAACATTAGGGAGTGCACGAAAAAGTACTGCAGTTTTGGTCATGATAACAAGCTTATTAGCCTGTTCCTTTCTTCCCTATGTCAGCAGGAGCCCAGGGCAGTCTCCAGTCCTACGTGAGCACCCACAATATCTACTGCAAAAGGCAAGTCAGGGACTACAAATGATGAGTCGTGGCAGAAAGGGTTAGCCACAGGAAGGACAAGAATGATGGATGTAGGGCAGAAAGAGCCCATATTTGAACATATACCTACATCTGGCGTGACATTTTAAGCCACAGTTTTGACCCATATTTCCTCCCACAGAACATAATCCTTATTTTGAAACCAAGTGATACATCTCTGATTTTTACCTCATAGCAGATTCAGAGATAGAACTCTGGATAATATCCTCTACCCTTTCCTTGAAAAATAGACTCTATTTTTACCAGACCAAAAAAAGATACTCTCCTTTCTAATACAGAATAAAGATGCATGATACATGAATATTCCTGTAAGATTTGTAACAGCAAAAAGAATTTAGCAGTTATATAATACTTTTACTTTTCTTTACACAAAGAACACAGGAGTCCAGACAATGAATTACCATTTTAAATTTATAAGTAAATGAATGTTTAAGATGCTTTTAATGTACCATTTAAAAAATTAATATTAGAAGTGGAAAATCNNNTTTTATGTAGCTCAGTTGAAGTAGAATGATGGAGAAAATAAAGTTTAGGCTTATTCGGCCTTTTGCTCTCATGGAAAAGGGAACTTAAGAGAGAGTCATACTCTAATGTTGCAGTCTTTCTGATACAGAAATCCTTATCATTATACAACACCATGTGGTTATAGTGGTTTCTATTTATCAGATTCATACAATCCAGGTTTACATCACTGTAGCCTTACTGTTTTCATTGAGATAGATAGATAGATAGATAGATAGATAGATAGATAGATAGATAGACAGACAGACAGATACCTGCACCATAGATAAACAGATTCTGGTAAATTGTTGAGAATTAGGTAGTTCTGCATACTTGGAAACATAAATCCCCATGTACGTTTTGCATACACAGAAACATACTTTGATGGTGCATACATATAATGACACATATTATTTACATGCATACAATTACAACCATACCTTAAGCTCTACCTAATTCCTATTCAACTTTTTCTTCCAAAGCAAACAGAAATAAATGATGGAATTACTGTCCGATAAGGGACAATTTCTGTTGATTTGAAAAAAGGTTAAGTATTAAATCCCATACAGTCCAAGTGACATCCAGTCCTATTTGGCAGCATGAGAATAAGCCTTTCCTACAAGAGCAGCCCTTCCCTCCCCCATGATTTTTCACTCAAACAAATAAATGAAAATCAAAAAATGCCAATGTTTTTACAGTTTCATTCAATTATACTCTTCCCAGGACTAAACTCAAGGCTCCCTGATACAATTCTGATTAAATAAATTTGTTTAACTTAATTTTGCTTTAATTTGCCCTCATTTGTCAAACTCTTTGAGATTTTACATAAATACCATTGACTGGCTGAGAAGATGCCACAGCCATGAACAAAGCATGCAGGCAGGCTGGAGATGTAAATGTGCAGTTCTAATTTTGCATACAGTGCAGGTCCATATCTAACAGAAACAATCATGGCTCTACTAATTCAGAGGGAGTCCTGAAAGCTGTCAGCAGTTATAGATCCATTCCAAACCACTAAAAAGGCTTAAAAGGGATCAGACAACAGGGACTTAAAAATTTCCTATGGCAATGATAAGTGCAAATTAGCTACTTGCCTGCTTAACAGGAAAAGCAGGTGATTCTGTATACCATCAGACACATATTTAACTTGGCCTACCTTCCCCCCATCCCTCAAAGAATATCCATTCAGCCAAAGAGACATAATCACTTAAACCTGAATCTTACCTCTTCTGAAAACAAAGAATTTATTTCACTAAAAAAAAAAAAAAATCCAAAATAATAGAAATGTTGGAGTGCCCAGGAACCTAAATTACAAAGGTTATGCACAAAGTATGCACAAATCTCTTAATGCCAGATCACTGGTATAATGTCTTATGTATTACAAGAGAACCATTCTGTGTAATGGCACTATAGGCATACAAAGACCAAGGTGGCTCTTAACCTTTGTTGAACAGGAACTGCAGGATTATTGTTCCCCTAAAGAAAATCAGAGAAACTAATCTGATACAGCCACAATAAGAGTTGGGGTTATTGTGATGCTTCAGTAACATTTGAAAAACAATTAACAAGAACAAAACCCCTAAAATTCCAAATAGGGCAAGGCTGAACTACTGGTAAGTGAGGTATATTTAGACTATCTGAGATGCCTAAGATGTAGAATAACCCTCAGAGATGTGTTACATAGAATTAATGTTTATTTTCTTTGACTTTAACGTGTCAAAACTATGAATTTTATAAAAACAATCTATAGGGATGAGAAAATCAAAGACTGCATACTAGGATTTGTTAGTATATCACCTACTGTTCTTTTTTTCTATGATTTTTGGATCAAAATTCCTAGCTGAACTCATGCACACGACTCTTTTAATCCTCACCACACAAGGATATAATTTTTAAGCAAATGAATAAGTGTTTATAGACCGAAATGGCTACAGGGAACAAGAAAACAGACAGGGTTGAATTCTTTAGTAGTTTTTGATGACTACATTTAAGCACTGCCTTTTCTTACCTACATTATTGTTACCATTATCAATACTGTGGTAAATCTAATCCATGGAGAAATTTACATGTGCTGGTGTTTTTTGGTGTTGTTTTTTGGTTTTTTGGTTTTTTGTAGATTCTGAATAAATACTTATGGCCAGCCCCTCCCACACAAAAATGAGCAGACTGGGTCTGAGTAAGAGGTGGAAATATGCAAGTGTTCNAATCTCCCCGCCCTGCGAGGCTCCGCACCCTGAGCCGCCGGGATGCCCCCAGGGTTTCCAGCCCAGGCCCCGGGCTCTCGGCCCCCTCGCCCAGCCTCGGGAATTCTCTTCCCCGCGCGGCTCCCGCTGTGGGCCGAGCCGCCATCGCCTCGTGCTCCCCGAGCCCGCCCCACAGCGCCCCCTGCAGCCCGCGGGGATCACCGCACCCGCCCTGTGCCCCGGGAGCCACCAGCGCTCCCTGCCGGCCGGGACCGGAACTGCAGCCGAGGGGAAACCCTGGCTCTGGCTGGGATCGGCTGCTGGGGGTGCCGCTGTTTGTGTGCCTGCCCGGCACAGCAGCGAGAACTGCCATCCTGGGCCGTGCCTCTGCCTCACAGCCCCTCCATCCCAACATCACAGCAATCCGGAGGGAGCGGGTCTGCATTCTCTATTTTAAAGGGTGTCTTCTCTAGCAGACACCCGTTGGCCAAACCAAGACAACATGGCTGAGCTAGCATTGTTTAAAGTCCCCAATATCTGGTACTGAACACTGTACTAGAGACTATATAGAGACTTTTTTTTTTTCTTGTTCTTCTTTTTTTTCTTCAGGAGAGCAAAACCCATGCAGTTTGGACAAGCTCTGGGGGAGGAAAGGGAATCCCATACCAAAATAAGGCGTTATATTCCCTAATTTATTAGTAAGTGTTCCATATGTTCACATACACTTAAAGGTTTCCTTGCTCAAAAATGACACAATCCCTCTCTTTCTAATATTATTGAAATGTGAACTCAATTTTAACATGAAAGTAAAGGGGAAAAAAAAATAAAAAACAAAACAAAACCCCAAAATATTTTTAAGTGTCAGTCCTATTTTGGTACAGAAAAATTCATTGTTTTCTGTGTTTCACATAACACTGTGTTATAATTAATAGAATTTCCTGGAACTCTAGTAAATGAAGTAGGTAGGCCTTTAGCTGTTTTTAAACATGAGCCCTTTAAAATAATTTTATTTTACATACGTCATGGGTAAAAGTCAAATCAATGACTTAAACACTGCGAATTTTTTAGAGTAGTTTCATATAGTAATAGAACTCCTTGAAAAAAATAGTCATGACACAAACAGCTCTTTCTTATAATTTATGGAGGTTTCCAGTAATTGATGAAATGAGGAATTGGTAATTAATTTTTTAAAGATTGAAGAGAGAATGAAGAAAACGTAATGAAATAATTTAGGACTCATCACAGTAATGCTGCTCCTCTCAACTAGGAAGCAGAAATAATGTACGTGATCCCAGGCAGTAGCCTGAGGGAATGAGCTTTATTAGCCATTGTTTGTTTCACTACCAGGTGGCCGCATTCCTGGTTTTGTTCAGAGACCTTAAAGTTCCTGCTGATTTAAAAGACAGGGAATAAAATATAGGCTATGTCAAGCAGCATGGAGGAATGGAGAAAGGTGTAATCAGTGACACACAAGGCGAATTTAGTGGAGTCCAAGAATGTCAGGAGTGGACATGTGTAACACAAATGGTCCCACCATAGGAGCATGAAGACAGCAGCTGTCTGCTGTAGGGACAAATTATTTTCATTGCATAGATTTGGCTGGGTTGCAGCTACTCAGTTATTCTGAGTGGAGAAGAAAAAAAATTAAAAATCCAACTCACATTTCATCTTGGCCACTCTCTTTTCATGTCTCAAGCTTCACAACTTCCAAGTTTTGTCCTTGCTTCCAAGCTGTCAGTGATATATTATAAAATGAATAGCTTGAATTTTTTGGCTACCTGGGGCCATAAACTGAGCAGGTCAGCAACAGAAACTGTTGGGGGACTTTCTGTGGCTTTTGCTGGAATTAAAACAAAACAATCAGGAAAAAGGTGTCATGGTTACAGCAATAACTTATTAGTTCAAACACGCATATCCCTACAGATCACAGCAACCTCAATCTGCTTTAAAAATGGCTTCATTGGCCTAGCCAATCTATTAAAGAGGTTGGTCTTCCCGGGAGCAAAGATCTGCCTCCTTCTGCATGGCTTATTATAGCAGCACAGGCAGTATTTTTTGCTCTGACAATTTTCAAATAAAAATCAGTCCTATAAAGGCTGAGATTGTTTATTTTTCCTTAGGGCATTCAGTTGCTCTGATTAGGGACAGAGCAGAAGAAAAGTTGGATATTAAAACAGCAAAGCTGTTGTGAACCTGAGGTGTTAGTTTTAGTTTAACTAATAATAGAGGAAGGCACATAAAAGAAATTAAATTGTACAGCGCTTAAGATATGCAGACAAGGATACACTATGTGACCTACCAGTAAGGATCACTGGGATAAAGACAAAACATCCTGCATAACTCCAGAGTAGAAAATGAAAATGAGGAGGTAAAAGTAGCCTATTATCATTTTTGACAGTAATATCCAACATGCTCTCTGTGCAGCTTCATTCAAAAGACTCATTTTAGGTTAGGTGAAGTTTATAAATTAGTAGCAAAATCAAAGGTACTCTGTAAACATCCCATAAAACTCATCATTTTCCATAATTACAGAAACACCAAAATGAGTGAATGCATCAAGAAAAATACACATTCATTCCAATTCATATGTACCTTTTTCTTGGCGCTTCTGGACTGTAGAGGTAAAAAGACCTCAGATTACTCACATACTGCAAATTGTGGGGACATTTCTTCCCAGACCATCATGAGTACAAGCTCTCACATTTATATGACCTGAAGGTCATGGTTGAAACTTTAGGTAGCCTTTATGGCTGTTAAATGGAAACTGAGCTTCTTTTTCAGACCCAGATCACCTCAGAGCTGTGTTTACACAATCCTGACTTCAAAAGCCTTCTTTTAATCACAGGAGCCTTTTTATAATCTCAATGGGTAAACATCAGCACCTTGTTCTATGCCTCAGTGATAATTACCTTATATCTGCATGTAGAGTTCAAACACCTGAGAGCAGAATGTCTGGAGAGGAGCCCTGTGTCCCTGAGAAGAGTCTGCAAGTCTGTCCTGTCACTGATGTATTATATTATACATATTATCAGGCTTCCTGTCAAATCTTAATATTTTAGGCTAGATTACAGAAATTCCAGAATACCATTTTCCTGCTTATGAATTATTCAGAATAATTTACAGTAAATCTACTATTGGCACCACTACAAGCTGAAAGTATTTAAGTTTTCTAAAGACTCTAAGTGAATTTACCTCTCTTTGGATTAATGTTTCTGTGATTTTCATAGACATCACCATTAACATTTCATTAAAAAATCAAATAGCACAGACAGGAAATAAACCTGTTTTGTACTGATGGTGTACATAAAACTGCACATGAATTACTAAGCTCTCTGATTTTTACAACTGGATAACCAAAGCTCAACCAGCAAGACATGCAAAAACAGAAGGCTGTTTTGGTTTTGGATTTGTTTGTGACCTTTTTGTTGCTTTCTGGGAAAAGATATGTTTGTCTTTAAGAATAACTTTATGCAAGGCATCAATATGTTTTCAGGAGCTGCTTGAATGCTTTAAAATGCTTCACCTTTGCTAATCCCTAGTATTGTTTGTAATTGCTGTGACTAATCCCAGCCTGTCACTTGGGATTATTTCTGCTTCCTAACAGAGTGAATCCTAAGCATTCAAAGAATATTTGCAACTCATTGGGTATTTATATTAACAAAATTATTTAGCTCTATAATTGACCCAGACTCACAAACTCAGATAAGCTTTCTGTTTTTTTACTTCAGAGACCAAGCTTTGGATCATTTTAAAAACTGGGCTTAAAAGCATTATTGGGGTGGGGGGAGAAAATGGACAGAAGGGAAAACAGCGCAGAAAGAGCAGTGGATGCATCTTTTATGAACCTGCTCCACGGGAAGCAAGACAATCCAAAGTAGCAGAAGTTAAACTCTTTTCCCATACTATTACTGAAAAACTCTGGTACAGGATGAGGAGGGGTGGGGAAGTTTCATAAGTGTGCAAAAAGATACCCTTAGCACACAAAGAAGATTCTTTTCCTAGCATAAAACTCCACACCAAACAAATTTATGCCAGCTTCAAATTACATATGAGCAAAGGAAAAAACACCTAGAATATTTCCATCCAGCTGCATGAAATGGTAAAACAAAGAACTATATAAGGAACTGGCAGCTGTCACCTTAGCTATTTTCAAGTACGAGCCAATATCCCACCACAAAGCAAAGCACTGTAGAGTTTTTTGCTTTTCTAATAGACTTTCTTTTCCATGATTAGTTGTAATTAACAGACTGAAACATTAAAACAATCTATCAGGCTAAGCAACAAAATAAAGATTAATAGATCAGACTCTCCATACGCTTTTTTTGCCTTAGCCTTTTCTCCTAGCATTTCAAAAATATATGTTTCTGGAATTTTGAATCAATTCTAGTTATTCCGAGAAATAAAGATATTCTCATCCATGTTATAGAACTTCTCATATTGCTTTTTTATTCCTTAAAAAAAAAAAAAAAAAGCACCAATAAAATAAACTAGCACATAAAACCCCTGGAAAGCACCAGCAACTCCACAAAAATAGTCTGAAGCCTTAGTTATTAAAGAAAAAACACCACAGATACTGCATATTCATATCCAGTTTACATCTGTCTTTGCAGACACACTGCTAATGCTGTTGCTGCTGGTACTCATTCTGGATCAAGAAAACAGTTTTATGCCAAATCCTGCCATTTCAAACACAGGTATGATTAAGAACATCTACATTTTTAACTAAGTAGTGTTCTGAAAAACTGGTTTTAGTAATAAGTCTCTCTATGCATGTGTATGAATTTCTGCAGATTTACTGAAATTGAGAAAAATAGTTTTACACTTTTAAAAAAAGTCCCAAACCATAAATGAAGGAGATTCACTAATAATAAATGAAGAACAATAGATTGAAATATTTGAAGACAAAACCTGAGAGATTCAATTTGATCCAAAGTACTTCCTGTAATCTGGGCAGGAAACAAGGTGAGAGAGAAATGCAGAGTACCTGCTATGAATCATCTTTACTGTGGATCAGAGACTAAGCCATGCATCTGGCAAGCAAGGAAAAAAGGGAATTTTATGAGGGTGGCAGAAAAACCACAAAGCAATATGAAAATAATAGACAGACATAATTTAATAAATACATATTATAAAATAAATGAAACCCACTGTGTTCCTAGGAGTGCCCTGCACATTACTGCAAATGTGCTACAGTTTCAGGGTGGAGGAGGAGATGAAGGAAAGCTGCAAATACTACAGGTTATGGTGTCTGTAATTTTTTCAATGTACAGTCATGAATCTGAAAGAGGACAGGCCTGACCTACCAGACCATTTTTGTATGAGAAATGAAACAAGAAGACATTGCTACATTTCTGTAAGGAGTCTGACTTATTTTACAGCTGTTACATCACAAATTTAACTTGGGCAGGCTTAGTTATTCCAGTGACAGTTAATAGAACTTGCTCAGAGCAGCTCTTAATATGCATCAAGAAATGTATACAGTAAATCAAGCACTCCAGCTTGGCAAAGGAACAGTTGGGAACCTACAGTCTTTTCATACAAATAAACAAGAAAAATAAATTTAGAATAGGAGAGAAATGTTAATCTTTGGAGGAGGGTAAATAAACTAGTCGACACAGTATGAACTTGATGTAAATTCTGTATTTAGGGTCTACCTAAACACAGAATTAATCCTATGCGTTTTGGTAAGTGAAGATTATGCTCCTGATACTTAGTCATAGGTGTCTGCCTGAGTCATGCTAAACCCTAGCTCTCCTAGGACATATCATATGGTAAAATCTACTTCACGACAAGAAAAAAACAATCCCTGTCTCTCTCAGTCTGGGGAGTTTTTTTGGTGTTACAAGCTCTAGAAGGCACCTACATTTGTCTCAGGGTTTCACACTATTCAGTTTTGCCTGGGCCTGGAAAAATCCTCCTGTGAGCTGTTCCACCAAAATATCTCAGCTTTGAGTGCTGAAATTAATCACCTGGCTAAGTACTTGACTAGGTTCAAGTTTGGTGTTTACTGTAAGTATTTGAAGTCATTAAAAACGCAGCATGAATGAAAAACAAAAATATATGATATTCTGTAGAGAGTTCACTTCTATGAAAATGTAAATGCTCAGTGCATAGATAAGATGATTAAAAATGGAAAAGACAGCTTGAGCATACATACATATGGTAACTACACAGCAGTCACTGACAATGCTGCATCTATTTTACAGAACATTTAAATCAGCAAAAAGCCAAGATACATTATTTAAATGAGTCTTTATCAAAAAATGTATCTTGAAATTTCTATGGAAGAATAATATCAGCTGGGGTATACTTTAAAGGTTGTAATTGGACTTTACCCAGAAAAGGCTAAATTAATTGAAATATGTTTTATATCATTATGCATATTCTTTTGTGTTAAAAATAGTTTAATATTTTGTAGCAGTTAAAAAAACTGTGTAACAAGGGAATAATAATAAAGGAAAAGAAGCAATCGAAATGAGAATGGGGGAGATTTCTTGTATCCCTCTGCAAAAGAAGTAACAAATTACTTCTGTGAATAATTTCAAAGACTTGAATAAGCTGCATGCATCTCCCAGATGGCTCTCAGAAAGAAATATTAAAGAATTGTCTGAAACACTTGCAGAAAACATATACGACTTCTCTTTTTTTAATCTCAAACATAAAAATGTGTGAACTACAATATTTACTGACACAGTTTTATCAGATAACCCTGTGAGAGGATCCTACAATAGCATATCAGGAGTCTATGAAATTTCCTCAGTAAACTGAAGATTCTTTTCAACATGTATATTCCTTCATACACTGTTCAACAAGAAAAGTTTCTTAACAGGTTTTTAAGGATTTTGAAAAGGGCAAGATTTAATACCTCTAAACCAGATGTAATCTACCTACACCCATTTCAAAATGACTTACAAAAAGGGCCAATTTCACCACTGTGTGTCAGTGGTACTGTCTCGCAAGACAGCAAAAACCTTTGTTGCATATGTTGAAATACTCAAGCAAATGAAGAACTTAATCTCAGAAGTGTTTAAAATCATGTTAGCCATGAGTTTTTTAACTTCAGCATTTATAACTCAAAAGAAAGATAAATATATACAATACTTTTCAGACATATTTAGATTATTTATAAACATTTATAAATGTTTCATAAAGAACTTGGAAGTATATTTTATATGCAGAAACAGACACCTTTCATCTTCACATATTCTTTGTATGTTGTCTTTGGTTGAGACAAGCAAAACCTTTTTAATTTTGTTATGTTATTTTGCATTAAAAAGTTATTTCTGTGCAGAAAATTGTCTTCTCAAAGGCCTCTGGAGCAGGATTTCTGTCTGCAATCTGGACTGGAAGTTCTAAAATTGTTTCTGAGCAGATTATCAGAAGCAAGAAGGTTCAAGCAGAAGGCTGGCTGCTATAGATTGTACTGCGATGAGACCAAAGCTTACATTTAAGGACTTGAAACATTTAATAGGAATGGAAGTGGATTTGGTTTGTTTGGGTTTTTTGTTTTGGTTGTTTTTCTTTTTTTTTTTTTTTTTTTTTTTTTTTTTTAGTGTTGCAAAGTATCTGGGTGTCATGGTTTAATTAAAGTCTGGTTTTCAGCTAGGAGGTTCTCTGTGGAGAAGCCAAAGCTCCCTGCCAGAGCCAAAGAACTGGCTGGTTTTGAAGGGCCAATCAGCTGGCTAAGTTTGAAGACTTACCCCCAGTTGGACTTGCAGGAGTCAAGCATGCCCTTGTGGAAAAGCAAATTTAAAAACAAAGGATGGCTGGAAAAACTCTCTCTCCCCTCCGGCCGGAGCTCAAGGTAACATCCTAGGTCAGGGCCAGCTGGGCTCTGCCACGAGGCTGGGCCCAGGTCGGTCCTGTGTGGCCCCAGCTCCACGCCTCATTTGGTTGGGATTTCTGCTGCTGCCGAGCCATGTGGCCATGACTATCCCTGCACCCCGGGCAGCCCCGTGGTCTGGTCTGCTTGGCCATGGTCTGCAGGGCAGTCCAGCCCGGCCAGGGCAGCAGCATGCAGATGCAGCTGTCTCAACATGGCTTGTAAATGAACTTTATTTAGTCCGGGATTAGTGCAGGAGTGGCCCAGTGGCCAGCACCATCCTCGACCAGAAGCAACCATGTAATTCAGAGCTGTGTGGCTGAGATCAGTGCAGCCAAAGTGGCATCATGCAACCACAGCTCTGTCAGCATGACTCATAATAGACTTTTTTTTCTTAGCCATTTTTTAGCCAGCTGTGCTGCAGTCTGAAAGACAAAAACAGCAGCAGCAGTTTTTCTTTCTTTTTCTCAGCACCTTGCACAAAGAAAAGGTGTGGGGGTGGCACTGGCAGCTTACGCAGTGCCAGTGGGAACCATGTGATTCTGCAGTGAGGGGCATGGAGAGCAGTCTCTCGGATGCAAAACCTTGGTAAGATCGATTCTTTTCAATGCTGCAGGACTCTACAAAAAGTGTTTCAATTAATAAAGCTTGAGTAAAAATGAACCTACAAACACCAGTTCCCTTCCAAATGAAGAAAAAAGAAAGGTGAGGACACTTAAAGACAACAAAATGAGACTCTGAGGACAGTCAAGGAGAAATCAAATTCTAGATGGGAGGGATTTGAGGAGATGCCTTAGTTTTAGGTTGAAAATTTCTTGTAAAGCTATAGTGAAAATATAGTTAGTACATCAGACCTTTATTTTCTTGTAACTCATAGAATGCATTTGGGGAGATGCAGTGCCTTAACTACAGTTATGAACAGAGGCCCCACTGCTGAAGCAAGCAGATACTGAAGTAATTTTGATTCAAAGTGAAATTTGAATGGAGATGATAAACCTTTCCCCAGTAATAAAAGTAGAAAAGCTTCTGTTCCCAGAGATGGATGAAGAGAACTTTTGTTTTATGCTAGAACAGCTCATCTTTAAAATAGCACCACAATAAATTGACATGACCCATGAAAGCAGCTGTGGAACAGCTGCATGATATGGAAGGGGCTTTTCACACTGCAAGAAGATTTTCCTTCCTTGGGCAGCTATGACACTGTTTTGCCCTCCTTCTCCTGATGCTTATCTCACAGCAAGAAAATTAGTAAATATATTCTAGAAGGTACATTGATGTTTAGCCAGCCCTAAAACCCGACTACACTGGGTCACCTGGAGGCAGGAGAGGGCAGGAAGGCACTAGTGTCTGAGCACCAGTCATAGGGAAAGGCACCAATAGGGGTACCCGGGAGAGTGACAGAGCTATCAGTTATTAAGTTGGGTTAGATTATGGTCCTAGAATTTTTTGTCTTCTTGTTCTGCCCACAGTCAAAAAGAGGCTTCTTTCTTTGCTCATATATGGTCTTAAGAATATAAAATCAATTATCTGCATCACAAACATTTCTAGAACTACAGCTATAACAACATAACTTTACATATCCATGTGCCTTTCCTACTTTTTTTATCCTTTCTTTCTTTTCCTCTAAGCATAAACAAAAAAACCCCAAAGCATCCATATAAATAGAACACACAAATGCACTTGGGTATTCATTCATTACTCACCCTGTGCCTCATTTTCTCACCTCCATAGGAGATATGATAGTTTCTTAGATAGCAGCCTGTGTTGTCATCTCTTTTTTGGACCCTTCTGATATGTGTGCACCCATACACAAAGGAATGGGAGAGCTGCTAAATATTTTCTTTTCCACTGTTTATAACTCTGAATCAAAAGCTGTGCTAAATGAATTGCTGAGTGCTATTCCCATGAGGATGCATTTTTTAAGTTATACTGGTCTTGAATCTTTCCATGACAGCATTGTAGTGAAGCAGTGTTTCTTGTGGGAAAACCAATGCTTTTTCAAAATATCCATTTTTACAGGACATAGAATATGCCATTAGGTTACTCGAGGGGTTAATAAACCTCAGAATCACTTGCCTTGTCTACAGTGAAGTGGCATAATGACTTCTCTACTGCATTTTTTTTCTGCAAAGAGGGACATCAGAAAACACACTGGAGAGAAATGAATACATGCCCTAAGCCCCTAACCAGCACTTACAGTGTACCTGAGAGGATATTAGGAAAATAAAGAAGAATCTTCAATTTACTGATTTAAAATTATTTTTTCCCTGTTCTCTGACTTCAAAACTGAGTCTTGAGGAGCTTAAATTATATTTTACTTGCAAAGCTTAAAACCTAATTTACCATATTCCTATCAGCCAGCTGATAAAGTCTATAGTACAGTGGTAGATAGCGGTATCCAAGGGCAATACCTATGCCCAAAGCTTTCAAAAGCTATAACATGGAGGATACAATAGAGAAGGTGATACACATCAGACTACTTGTCCCTGGACCCCTTCCTTTCAGCTTCGGGCTAGCTATGTATCTGACTAATCTGAAATCCTCTCATCCCCTCGAGAGAGTCACAGCCACTAACATCTATGGATTGCTGCAAATTCCTTTCTCTGCCAGTGCCACAGTTATCTCAGTTCAGGGACTCTGAAAGAATCACAGAGGGGACAGATAACTATATTTAAACCTTAAGAATTGCCATCTTTGTGAGGGCTAGCCTCACTTTTCCATCACAGATAAAAGGGACATGCCAGCTTCTTCTGAGACAAAATTGCAAGGACCATAAGGTAAAAGCGGGAATAGCACAAATAAAAAACAAAAACCAACCAAACAAACAAAAAACCCCCAAAAAACCCCAAAACCAAAAAACCACGAGAGATGTCTTATAAAAGCACAAAAGTATTGAAAACATAGAAAACATAGATAACTTTCTGAAGCTGGCAGCTGTAGTTCAGTGGAGCTGTGCCAGCCTACACCAGCTGAGCATCAGGCCTGAAGTCTTCACAAACAGAAACAAACATTTTATTAAATCAAACCTTCTCCTTGCTGTGCTTTTACAACTAAGAAATTTTCCCAGCAGGCAACACCCTGCTAATGCCGCATAAAGCATTTTAGAGACACATTTCCTGGGTAGGTTTTGCCTGAGAGGAGAATCTTCTCTCCCTGGTCTCTCATCACTCTTAGCACCTGGTGCCACTGCAACATGCCCCTCATCCTTTATATTTCTCTGCTCCCTGGTGTATAATTTGTGTTACCTCCATCACTGGTGTAGGTCTTAACCATCTTTCCAACAGTAAACAATCTAAAGGGTTTGGAATTTTTAAATAGCATTAAAATTAATTCTGTGAAAATTAAATTAATTCCTATTTCCACCTTTTGAGTAGCAGCCTGCCAAAGAAATCAGTGAACTGATGTGTTTCAGCTTTCAGGGTGGGCAATCTCCTTCTGAAGTTTAGTTTCCAGCCCACATACAATCTGACATGCTTTGATCCATCACAAAAAGTATGACAGCACAATGAGGTGTTTCTCTATATCTCAGCTGTAATTGCTCAGAATTTTGCTTAATCAGGAGATCCTCAGTCCCTGTCAGGCCAAAGTCAGGGCAGGGTGCTGTCACAAGGGTCATCTGTTTCTCTCTGACTGCTTGATATTAGCACAGTAGACAGTCTCACATTACTAGATCTGCTGCATTGGCAGAGAGATAATAAAGCTTGCTACAGATTCTGGAATTCCCTTTGGGTTTCAAGTAACAGGCTTGCCAAAAGTGGTTCACCTTATTTTTAAATATTTTATGGCTGCATAAAAAGTGCCAGATGCTGCTCAGAAACTGGCCTTAGAGCTAGCCACTCAATCAGCAAAAAGGAAATTGAAACAACTTTTATTTAGCAGCTGCCAATATAAAGGGAAAAGTGTAAACAAAACAGCTATGCTCAGGATACAGTTTGGGTTTAGAACCACAGCTAAAGTGACACAGAACATCTTGCATTCAATTTGAAATGGCAGGTACTGTATTTTACATACCACAGACTTATTTTCTAGTCAGGACAGCTTTTTTCTTGTGTCAGTGGAATAGATGCTTGACCACCTGTTCTCAAAATTGAAATGTTTCACTAAAGAAACAGGCTCATTTTCTATCATGCAGAAGATGTGCCACATTAGAGGTAAACTTGGAAGAGGAAGATAATGTGAAGAGAGACAGTAAAATAATTAGTGGCAAAGTGAAGACAGTAAATTTAATGTTTCTCGATTTTGCTAAATGTTTGATATGGTATCCCACAAAAATTTATGTGCAAGAAATTAATTCAATATTTTTTCAGCAGAAAAGTGTTGCTACATTAATGAAGATCTCTCTTCATTGTTCTAAGATGTGTAATGATAAATGAGAACTCTTGACTGAGATGGAGGACAGAGTTTCTTGGGCTACTACAGGCTTTACAGGCTTTGGTGTTTACTTTCATGTATTGACAGATATAAGAAAAAGTAAAGGATTTAGTCTTCAGTTCTGAAAGGTGGTGCATTGCAACAACAATATTATTGGGAAGCATGACAAGAGGGTGACTTGAAACATATGGCTGAAAGAAAGCTAAAATTTCATTTGAAAAACACACATGAAATGGTTGCGTTAACAATAACATTAAATGCAGTTTTTTAGGTGATGGCATGGATAGAACAATTTCACCTAAACTAGAGCTGGAGGAATAGGTATGGTACAGAATTCAAATACTGGCAGTTAGATAGAGGAAAATAATATTCTTTAATTTCTGAAGAAAGTTTAAGTTACCAAAACCCAACAGGGAGAGAGGAGGCAGGATGAGAACTGGATACCTATGTGAGGAACTTTAGACATTATAATAGTCATTCAAAAGAATGATTAGGACTAGATAAAACTATTCCAAAAATTATAGTAGAAAGGTATATAATGAAAAGCAGAAATGGCATAATTTGCAATGAGACATAGTTTCTTTAAAAAAAAAAAAAAACCAAAACAAACAAACAAACAAAAAAGGCAATCAAAGCTTTTCTCTAAGAAATTCCTACTCAGAACAGATTTGTACAGAGAAAGCACAGAAGCCAGTGGAGTTATTATAGTTATTCTGGGACTTAATCTAAAAGGTAAAGAATGTTGCAATATTGTTGTAGTAGCTACAATTCAACTAGGGAGAGCCAGGAAGAGATTCAGAGCATTTAAGAATCCACAAGAAATATAAAAAACAAACTGCAATAACTTCTGTAGTTTATTTCAAACTCCCGAAGACCACTAAAATGTTGAATAACAATCAAAAATATTTTTACAATACCAGCTAACTGAAATGAAGAAGTCTCATCAAAAATATCAAAGACTTTCTTAGATGAAAAATAAATTTTCTTTGACTGAGTGATAAAGTCTGGATCAAACAGTGATCTACTCCCTATATTTTGAAGGTTCTAGATATGGTCTCAATTTCACTGACTGTCTTTCCGTGAGACAAATCTGAAATATATATAAAAAATACAGTCATGTCCTTAACTATACTTTGTTAAAGATCTAGCAATCACCTGTGATTGTGAGAGTGGCCCAACTCTAGTGATTAAATACCAGCTTATATATGTAACATATACTATAATATTTTTTTTGTTTCAAGGCTAAGATAGAAATACTGAACTTATTTTCAACAAATTTACAAGGACTTCTGGCTTCTTTTACCTAGTATGTACAGTAGTGTGTCTGAATTTCAACACAGCTGAAGAATATACATATTTCGTGATTAGATTATCCAGCCATTAAAGAAAAAAAAAAAAAAAA
>VWZN01005594.1:27095-38754 GCA_013396955.1 Regulus satrapa | reverse complement strand
GTTGCACTTTATCTTTTTGGAGTTTTTTTAAGTTGTTTTGGTTTTTTTTTGGGTTTTTTTTTTTTTTTGGTTTTTTTTTTTTTTTTTCTGGTCTCAGGTTATTATCTTACCCAACAGTTTTGATATATATCACAAAGTAATTTATAGTAAGTACATGGAGCTTCAGAAACCAGGGCTTTTTCTGATTTCATGGTTTCAGTGATGATTGCTAACTAATAGGTTTAGCATTCCTATAGTTGTGCCATCTGACGACTGCAGAAAAACCTTCAAAATATTAATTAACCAAGCCACACAATACACCTGTGAACTAGATTTTTATCACTCATTGACAGATGGGGAAACAAAGACACAGAAAGTTCAATGCCTTATCAAAGAGTCTAGAGGGGGCCTGTTGCAGAGCTGCAAACCAAACAATTGGAACCCAGATACACCAGCATTTGGTTGTATTATTATTATTACTCTGCTTTACATTTCAGGTCTTCCTTCCAAGTCTCCAACCACAATCCCACAATAACTCCAAACACTTCTACCACTACTCCTCTTCCTCAAAGCCCTCTTCTGTCTTCTTTCTGCGGGCAACACCCTGTCTGTTACTCAGCCACGTGACACTTCTGACTGCTCTAGATTATAATTTTCTGTTGGACACTTAGCACCAGCTTTCCTATCTTTCCTTCACAGATAGAGTTCTTGTCTAAAGTTTCATCATATATCAATATCTGCAATCCTTTGCTTTTGGTCTTCAAAAAGGCAATCTCACATAATCCATATTTCTCCAGGACACATTGCTCAAGCGACCATTTCTCTAAGCCCTTTGCTTTGACATCTGTTCACTGGTCTCCATTTGTTTTATGTTACAAACTCAAGCCCTTGTCTTCATTTTTGAAGCCCCTTTTAGCCTATTCCCGAATTATCTCCATTAGTCATTGGATATAAAATGGCCAGATCCCACCACTGATGAGCCCCTACAAAGGTTGCAGAATGGTAAAAATAGTGTCTAAACCAATAACTTGCTGATACAACTTGTATCTGCAAGAAATAAAGGAAAATATGAGGATGATTACTGACTAACAGCTAACAGCTTTTAGCTAGTTATTCTCCAAATAGAAATGATAATTGATTCTAACACTCCCATAATAGTTGAAGAAGATTTCAAGGCCATAAAACTCTCTTGCTTGCATGCTTGCTATCTGTCTTTGGAGGTAAACTGTCTACTCTGGAGCAAAATAACACAATTGAGGACAGAGATTATAGGAAGAAAGAACTTCTCTACATCTTTACAACAAAGGGATTTATGAGAAATATTTCTGCTAAAAAGCTGTTCTGCTGAATCCAGAACCATTTTGTTGCCTAAGGCTCTGGACACTCAAGTCACAAACATTTATAACTTAGAAGAGTCAGCTTTTTTTGAAAAGGAAGTGGGATCACACCAAAGATAATCATCAAGACCAAGTTAAGAAATTTTCCTCTTATTTTACTCTGACATGACTTGGGAAAAAACCTTAATACACTTCTATTAAATAATTCCTCAAAGAAATGCCAAAATACGAATGCCAGAATTGTCATTGTGTCTTCAGGAATATTTGATAGCAAGTATTTAAATCAAGTTAGAAGATTTTTTTTTTTTTTTACATTAACATAGCAAGAAGTGCTGTTATATAAAAAGAATTTTAGGCTACAAAATAATCCAGTTAATTTCTTATTTCAAAAAGAAATCCAGTTAAGATAAAAGTTTTAGAAACTCCTTTATACAAACACTAAATAAAAAGTACTATGCTGCTAACTATTCTACTGGTTGAAACAGAAGAATATGCTTTTGGTTGACACTATTCACTTTAAATGACACAATTCAAAAAGCTATCTGAGAAAGAGGTTATGAAAGAATACACAGAAAGACTTTCCAAAGTTGGACATTTTCCCCTTTCTTCTTCATAGTGCAGGACTCACCATTTTCAAGGCATTGTCAGTTCAGGATGTTGTGAACCTTGTGGTGGTGTGACAAAACCTGACATTTGAGATGAATTAAGAATGGAGAATGGGTAAAGTGATGGAAATGTACCCACACCAAAGATGACACCCAGCAGCAGAGACATTTTGACAGCACTTCCCCAGTTCCAGTAAATTTAAAAATGACAAAGAAAGGCACAAAATTATAGAAGAGTTTAGTTGGCAAATAAATGAGTTAGTAAACCATCACTTTGCACAAGATAAGCAGGAATATTGGGAAGAGAGTTATATTTTTAAAAGCTCATCTTGGAGGTGGTGGGGGGGAAGCTGCTGACAGTCAACAATTTTCAATAGATAACAGTATAAATGTAAGATATTCCTTATTACATGTCCTACATATAATAGGTAACGGTATGAATGATTTGCAGTCATTAATCAGTGCTACAATACTTGCAACTATCATTATTATCTTACCATGCTCTGCTGGTATCTCTAGTAGAAAAAAGTCTGCCTGCACTCTTGAATTCTAGTGGAGATCAGCAAGAAGATATAGCACAAATGCCGTTGAAGGTACATGCAGCAGGTTTCCCCTGTGGGACAACTTCCACAAATAGTTGTGATTCTCATATTGTTACAAGACTTCTGTATTCTTAGGATGGTATTTACTCCAGGAACTCTGGCCATTCATTATGCTTATCAGGCTTACAATTCTAAATAATGGAGTACATATGAGGCAAGGCCTTTGTTTAGTTTTTATATGAATTATTCTTTTAATGGTGGTAACTCAAATAAGTGTTGAAGTCATTTAAACAGTCATTTTATGACAGGGAATCTCTCTTTCCTTGCCTCCCACCTTTACTTTGAAGAGTCAAAAAGCAATGGAGATGATAATTTATAATCCATTTAAGAAATCTGTCCTACTTGTCTGGGAGAATTTGGGTAGAAGACTGAGACTTTTTATTTTTGGAGCCTATTTTAGAAGCCTTGTAGTGTGAAAGCAGATGTGGCCAACAAAGGAAACAAGACATCAGTACTGCAGTACCGTGGCAGCAGTGTCTGTGAGAATCTAAAAAAAGGATGGAGAAATCAGAAACAAGGAGAAGAAAGGGCCTAGGAATTACACAGACCAAGAAGCTTTGGTTTGGAGAGTAGGATCCAAGGTGTGTGAGGTGATCAGACTGGAAGAAGGATGGAAGTAGGTGGGGACTGTAGAAGAAGGATATTTTAATTGATGGGATGATATGAACCATGGAGCGGATGGGAGGGATCAGAATTGACTGAAAAGAGGCAGAAAAGGAGGACATGGTCATTTCTGTAGAGCAGGAGAAGACAACCTAAAAGGTGGGAGGGCAGAGACTATAGAAGAGATTCAAAGGAGAGTGAAGCCTTGGGTGTTATGAAGAAGATGTAAAGTGATTCAAAGATAGGAACTTTAAAATTATGTGGCTAAAGGAACACAGAAACATGAAAAAAATTCTTCCAGGAACAGAGATAATGTAGTCAGTCTTGATATAAAAGGGCACATACAAATGCCAATAAACACCTGATAATAGGTACAATGATTAATTGAAGGAAATGTAATGCAAGGGAAGAGTGATGGACAGAGATAATCCATGGAGTAATATCTTAATACTAGCATTTTGCCATCTCCTGAGACAGCAGAATCTAATTGAAGTAGTTAAATAAGAATGAGTTGCAATAATTGAAGTCCTAAAAGACTGTGACATCAGTGTTTAAAAAATTTAATATCCTAGCAGTATTTTGTATTTGACAATTTAAAGGGTGAACTCTATTATTAACAAAGGTTTTTATCGTGGCATTAGGTATGTTAAGATTCCGAGTGTTCTTGGTCATACTGGATCAGGTTGCTGATCCAAAAATCTCTGATATGGAGTTTTAAAGTTAGGACAGATTTCAATAAATTCAATCCAATTTCTAATATTTTTATATTAAAAGGCATTAATTATTAACAACTTCTGTGAGATCCATATTTGCACTTTTGCTGACCCATCAAGCTAAATGTTATGGACATTTAACAGTGATAATCGATGGTTTAAAGCCTCAGCATTTAATGCTAAAACCCCATGAATCTACAAGAAATGACAATTCTTGAACCAAGTACTTCATTCAGCCTAATATTTCTTTTGAGCAGGAACAAATGACTTTGTTTTTAAAGACACTGCCACTAGTAGAGCAAACAACATCAAAAGCAAAAAGGAATAGCATGCCAGTTACCTGAAATGTGTTGAAAAGACCTTGTGATCTGAAGTTTCACAAGCTAATGACAGGAACAACA
The DNA here is from genome assembly GCA_013396955.1 of Regulus satrapa. Taxonomy (NCBI): domain Eukaryota; kingdom Metazoa; phylum Chordata; class Aves; order Passeriformes; family Regulidae; genus Regulus; species Regulus satrapa. Next base: position 34,514 of record VWZN01005594.1, on the reverse strand, counting down.
GAAAATAACAGTAAAAGGAATCTATTACAGACCCTTTGGCAAACCTCCCTCATGTGGGAGGTTATTAATGGGATTGAAGTCAAGGAGATATTTCCTACCCAACTGTGCTCATTGTAGGATGACTGCCACAGCCTTACCACTGGAGCTGTTCCAGCTTGACCCTCATGTAAAAATAGAGTATTTTAATAATGTCACAGTGAGCTTCCCAGATCCTTTTAAGAACAGTATGTCTCTTTTCATGAGGCATCTCTTTCTGAAGAGCATCATCAAGCAGGCTCAGAAGTGAGACATTGTGTTCATTAATACGTTCCACCTTGACTCCTGTAGAATATGAATCACTGACCTGTTCACAGGCAGGGAATTTTCTTTAAGTCAAATGGACAATTATTTTGCTTCATCAAATAAAAAGGCTCTACTTTACAAAGAAGAAGCTAGAATAATGAAACTACTCTTCCCAGTACTTTGTAAGGAAATCCTGTATTATTGAAATTAAATACATGGAAAAAGAGTTATAAATTTGTGGGCAGAAGATGAAGAAAACTAAAGTACCATTTATGTTGCTTCAAGATTGAAATTAGAAATAGATTTCAAGTAAAATAAACTGACTCAAACTTCTTCCCTACAGAAGTTGGAGCAAATAAGTTATTTCTTTGGGAATTACAAAATAATAAAGAATGTGTTAAAGGCCCAGAAAATATTTAAAATAAAAGTCTCCATGAAAGAAAATCAGGATTTTAAAAAAAATACTATAACACCACATGAGATGTGCATTAAAAATCTAGATAAGTCTCAAAGTTCCCTAGGAGTTCCTGCATTATTTCAGGGAAAAACAAGGGTAAAAATATGAAGGGAGAGGCTGACAACTGCAACACCAAGAAAATGCTTGTTACATATTCTGACTGTTTTGATTACACTTGATCAAAAGACAGAAGGTATTTCAAGACTTTATATTCTGATTTCATAATGGAGAAAAGGTTTAATGAAACAGAATTGGGACAAATTTCTATTTTTAAACACAGAGTGATAGAAAGATGTTTCTCTCTTCCTTGGTAGCCAGGTGATAACTGAGTATGTGAGAAATCTCCATTAATCAGCCACCAGACCCTTAATACAGTCTCATCTGTTTCTTGGAACAATAATTACAAACCAGACCACTGCTGGTTTCTGCAAACATTCTCTGCTTTGGGGATACATATTAATTACATATTATGATGTATGTTAATTTATGCAGTTAACAGTTACAATTTAATCTTGCATTTCTTAGCTCTTCCTCTGCTTTTTCTTTATCCTGAAATGTTGTACACATCATGATATCAGTTTGTGCTTCAGGAGCTAAGAGAACTTGTTACAGGAAGTTAATTGAAAATAAAGAGTTCTAAAGGAATGAGATTATGTATGATGTTTTCTTTTTTTTTTCCTTTTTTTTTCTTTTTTTACTACACCTTCTCCTAGTCAGCCTTTACTTGTGTTGATGCTAGTTTTTTCTAACCATTGTTTCCTCTTTCAATTTCTGTTTGTATATAACGCAGTGGGAACATCATTTTCCTTTTCATTTTTTTTCCCTGTTCAAACAGCAGTAATTCAGAGGAACTCAGAGATTAGCATAAGGAACAGAAAATGATCAGTGAAGTACTTTAAAACTCTTTGTAGGAAGAGGAATATTCTAGTTACAGTCTCTTTGACAACAAATTGCTAAATTATGCTAAGACTGAATGAAGTTTGAGATCAGAGTCTGCATTAGCTGATTCTGCAGCCAAAGCGGAGGAAAACAAAGATCTACATGAAACATATACAAAACGTTTTGGTTCCCTTACAGAGAACATGAATTGGCCAATTTAAGCAGAGTTAATTGAGAGTTGAGGTCTAATTCATTTCAAGTGGTACTATACAGGATGCAGTAATCTCCTGGCTACTGCCTGTACATAATGATTTGTTGTATTTTAAAAAATGGAATAAAGAAAACTAAAAACAAACAAACAAACAAACAAACAAACAAACAAAAACCCTACACCAAAAAACAACCTTAAAAAAACAAAACAAAACAGCAAAAACAAACATAAACCCACCAAACCACAAACAAACAAAAGCACGCACCCAAATATTATTTAATGTACAGGAAGTGATCAGAAAGAAAAAGATTAACCATTAATCAGTACTTGAACATTATGGGACAACCTTTGCTCTTTGACTTGAATGTGTTCTGTACCTCAACCCAGAAACTCACAGCTGAGAGAGGCAGGTCAAAGTGTGTAAAAAAGTGCACAAAGGACATATCTATTTCTCATTCACCACAGTGCCATGCATGTGTGCAAAACAAAATGACCCTCTTAAAACAGAGATTCAATTTTCAAGTTCCCACAGAACATTCAGATGGTCTAACTTCTACAAGGGTATCCCTCCCAATAAAATCATTGTTACGTTCTTTGCCTCTTCACACTCTGACCTCCTCGGGCTTACAGTACTGAAATGTTATGAGATGCTCAGGAAATGCCTAATTAAAACACATCAAATCCATTGAGATCTGCCCTTTGGATTTATTATGTAGAGACTCTCACTGAATATGCTAACATTATTAATTTATTTATTATAATTTTATTTTTAAAATATTCAAGGCCCTATTAAAATTGGGACTTTTGTTCCTGATTATTAGAAATAACATTATATATGCAGTAAAACATCTCAGAGCTCTATATTCATGATGTAGGGAATGAGGCTCTTAAGCATCTCTATTTTGTTGCTCATGTAGCCACATTTACAACAATATGATGGCCTAATGGCACAACAGAGAGATGAGAAATCATATGGGGAATCAGTCTGAACCTAACTTTCAGATACAAAAAAATAAAATTTAGTTGTAATACTAAGTCCTCCTTCTGTGATGTCTGGACTCACATACTATGGTGCTCCTATGATAAAAACAGCAACAGTGCATGTTGTATTTTAATTTTGCTCAAGTTAAAGAATGGACAGAATTGGGTGAAAGGAATTATCTTACTTTAAAAACATTGTTCATGGGAAATAAATAACAGTGTTTTGGTGAGCCCTTGAATTTTCATTAGCCTGAAGTTTACATCCTTTTCACTCTTACTCCCAGGAGACATCCAGAGATAGACTAATTAAAATTTAATTATCTATTCTGAATATATATCTGAATATCTACTATTATTAGTATTATTGTTATTGTTATTGTTATACTATTTAACTTCCAAATATATTTTATTTAAATGAAATAAATATAAGAATACAGATTACCTATAATGTTGCATCTTCATGGATGGAAAAGGGTCTTTGTTCCCATCAGACAAGTAGCATCTCAATACTATATAGAAAATATATTATATGGAAATTATAGAAACATTTTTATTTTCATTGGTACACTGTGGTGAGGATTTCCCTTACTCTGTCTTCTTGACATTTCTTCAGATTTTTCTGTTACCTTTTTGAACCTCCAGGCCTGGAGAATGGACTGCCAAGAATCTATGTGAACATGGAACAGCATGAACTGTTTCAGCAATTTCCTCCTGCTTCTCCCACCCCCACAAGGATTTAAGTTAAAATAAAGCAACTCAACATGATTTCTCTCCAGCAGAGTTTGGGCTCTGTTTCTTCCTAGTTTCATATCAAATTTATTGGTCCTGCAGGGAAAAAGGTAAACAGAGAGGTAAAACAAACAGAGGCAGTGGTTGTGGCAGTGTGACAGTGCAAAGACATGAGCCAGGCCTGTGAAGCAGCATTTTCCTACTTGTTACTCCAGCGATCAAGTAATAACAGACTGCAGCTCACGGTTGTGACTGGCAGCTGAGAAAACAAGCTCCCAGATGCACGAGACACTGCTAAGGAGCTTTGCTGCCACACCACCATGCTGAGGGCCTTCAGCTCTCTGCCTTTGACTGCCATTTCACATGAAGAAATGATATTGCTTTTGAAAGATTCTGCCATTACTACTACTACTACTACTACTACTACTACTACTACTATTACTACTATTTTATTAAGGAACAGGACTATCAAGCAAATTTTTACATACCTTGAAATGAAATGCATTAATTATTAATTAGACAGCTCCTCTAAAGGGAAGCACTATTTTCACTTAGAAGCAGCACGTATTTCTAGCAATCTATTCTCTCTATATATATTTTTATAACATGACCCTGAGATGAGGGCATTGTTCTAATGATGCCATGGTTGTGGGTTTGATCCTTTTGTGAGCTATTCACTTAAGGGTTGAACTCAATGATCATTCTGGGTCCCTTCCAATTCAGAAAATTCTGTGAGTCTCTTTACATCAGTGAAGAGAAGCAGAGCAAGTTATAATTACAAGTTGAATTGTGTCATGTGTGTCTAAAATAATTTTAAAAGCACGGAAGCAACAGCAAGGAAAACTTCAGTTTCGAAACTGAAACCACACAAAAAAATTTTGCAGGTATAAAAGTGGGATGAAACTTCAGAACAGTTCTGCTACCTCGTGCTTACCCGAGTTCTGCTTTTTTTTTTATTCTGTAATCCTTTAGTCCTGGAGAATTCCAGAGTTCTGAGTCTTTGAGTTTGTCTGGTTACCTACATCTTTTCTCTCCCCTATTAGTGTGACCACAATTGTTTCACCTTATACTGGAACCCACTGGGCACCTCAGTTCTTACCAACAGGGCTCAACAGAGAGGATAAAAGACAGTTAAGAATTTCTTTGATTTGCTCTCTGAGCAGAGATATTTACAGAGAGGATACATACAGAACGTGCAGACATGAAGCCAGTGGGAGCCGAGGGGGCAGTTAGGACTTTGTAGAACAGCTCTGCTACCCTTGGGTTATATTTATTAATTTTCAGAAACGTGTTCGATTTTAATTTTTTTGGGTTTTGGTTTTGGTGGTTTTTTTTTATTTTTTTGGTTTTTTTTGTTTTGTTTTGTTTTTTTTTTGTGGTTTGTTTTGTTTTGTTTTGTTTTTTGTGGTTTTTTTTGTTTTGTTTTGTTTTGTTTTTTTTAGCTGAATTCAACTTTAGAAAGGAGGGGAAGAAATATTATGGGGGAAGAGGAAAACCAAAGGAAAGCCAGCTAGAGTAAATGACAGTTTTTTCTTTGTCTGCCTACACATAGTGATATTTGGATGCAAGAGAAGGAATGGATTCTTGAAAGAATAAATATTTGCTTCTCTAGTAAGTCCCAATGTCAACAACAAAACTGAGAGGCATGTCTTGGCACTGAACCAATCATCTGAAATCTCTATAACTTCCTATAATGCTGAGAAAACAGATTTCACCACTAATGATCTTTCAGGATCCTCATCACTGGTTCTATAGCAAGACAATAAAATAATCCATGTAGGCACTTCAGAGAAAGCTGGACTCTGCTTTTGTGAGATAAAAATACTGAGCCAGTACACTCACATGCCTTTCTGATACTCAGGTAGCATAATTCCTAGCCAATAAACTCACAAAACTGTAATCTTTGCTATCATCTCAGCACGTTAATCATGAATAATTGTTGATCAGAACACAGCTTTTGCACAGATATAAGCCAATCTGCTGAACCAGATTGTACAAAATTTTTTGCATCCCTTTTTCCAGGAAATCAGAGGAATTAACTGAGTATGCCTCATGATACCTTTTTATTTAATATCAATCAGTAACATTAAATTAAATTTCACATGTTTTGGAGTCTGGACAGTTTTTATTTTCTGAGAAACAAAACAAGTTTATCACCTTTTCTTTTTCTTGGTTTACTGTTAAGTTTTTATATCTCTCTAGCTATTCTCATCCTTCAGTTATCAGAGAAATAAGAAGAACCTAGATGAGAGTGGAAACAACCTTTAAACAGTTAGAGAAATATGCATACTTGATGATGAAAAGATGCTGAAATTATAGTCTTGGCCCAATTTGCCTGTTTCTGCCATCAGCTGGAAAACAGAGTGTCCCTGTCAGCCCTTTCTTCCTTCTCTCCAGAGTATGTAAGAGGCTGCTGGGCAAAAAGAAGGTATCTGGAAAAGAGATTTGTCTACCAATACGCAGCACCTTTGATTGGGATGAGATGGATGCAGATTACAACACTGGAATGAGAGGCCAGAATTTGAACAGCAATAATATTTACCTTTAAGAGTTACAAGCCTGTCAGTGCTCATACAAAAAGAGCACAGAATTTGATCTCAGCTTGACCAAAGACTAAGCTAATTTGCAGATGAGGTACCTGAGGGTATACAAAAAGACATGGATCAAGTTTACCAATATATTTCCCTTATTAATCTAATACTTTTGAACAGGTTCTTGACGTGAATGGTCTAACTCACGGGTGAAAATTCACAGACCTTGCAAAATTAGACCCAAAAAAAGAAAAATAAATTATGAGTGAAATAGATCTGACAATCTAAATCCAATCTGGAAATATCTAAAATTAACTAGGACCTTAAGAAATTTTCATTTGAATACTTACAAAGTAACAGATTCCCCAGCCTGGTAACCCTACTGTGGTAGAATCTAGGGACTGTTAGGTCATACTTCAGCTTTACAGGTTTTAATGCATCTAATAAGACAGTACAGCCATACATTTTATTATGGAAAATATATTCACTATGGAATTCTGCATGAGAGTACATATTTGTGCAAAAATGTGCCATATTCTTTACTATGTATGGGTTTGATTTTAAGTGATTAAATTCTTCCAAAATACACATGTGTCCACTAGGGAATTTTTCCTCTCATACTTCCTAACTTCATGAGGTATTTATGAATGTGTCTTCCAACTCTGGTAACTATGAATGCACCTTCAAATTCTGACTACTATTAATGCTCATAGTTTTGCTATTCCATTTATAAAGCCAGATAAAACTGAAAAGTCTGACCTTTAAAGAGTTAAAAAATGAAAATTTTGAGTGGAGGAGGTGAAAAGGAACAGAGTAAAGAAAATTTCACATTTACCATGAAATTACTACTGAATTTACAATTTAAAAATATTCTACCTTATACTGGGAGAAATTATTTTGTACTTGAGATATATTCTGCAGTTTTATCAAAGGTGAAAAGCAATTGCTAGGGAAATACATGAAGCTGCTGTAGCAGTGATTGAGAAAATTATTTTCATCGTAGAGTTTATACACTAGAGGAAACATGAAAAAGTGCTTAAAATANTTTATTATATTAAAATAATATATTATTTAATTATTTAATATTATTTCTTTATTTATTTATATTTATACTCTTTTATATTTCTTTTATATTTTATGTAGAAAAAGAGAAATATCTGTACATGTTCATACAACATATTAAAAAAAAACCCCAAAAATCCCAAAAACACCCCATGAATCAACTTAAAATGTATGTTCAGTAAGATCAAATTTATAATGGTGCACGCGCTTACTTAAAAAACCATCTGGCAAGCAAGTTGCATTGGAGGGTTCCAAGAACTTACACTTCTGTCTCCATGGACTGGTGC
>VWZN01005594.1:4154-18852 GCA_013396955.1 Regulus satrapa | reverse complement strand
AAAAAAAAAAAAGACAAAATTCTCAGTATGGTTATGCACATTGCTTCTTTGGAAAAAGCTGCAAAAGGGAGAGAGTGTCCACAAAAAGAATCAAAACCTGTGGTAGTTTTCAATTTATGGGTCAAATTTCAAAATAGAATTGATGTGGCTGAAAGAAAAACTTATTCATGCATAAACACCCAAAGAGAAGATGCAATGAAGTAGTAAACATTTCTCCAAAGGTACCTATTGACAGTACACAAGGCAATGGGCACGTTCAAATGTCCATCTTCAGATGGAAAGGAAAGAAAAAGTTTCATAAGGAAAAACTTAATCTCACTCTTAAATCCCTTAATATTTTGCTGAATGATGAGGTGGGTTTAAATTCTTTTCTCCTCAAGAAATATGGGAATTTAGCATGGGCTGAATTTTTGACTAGAATCCCAGCTATGAAAAATAACACAAAAGGATGGAGTATTTCAGTGTACTATGCTGAGTGGAAGGGGCTCTGCTTAAGTGAAATCCCTACCTGGAAGATGCATTTCTGTCAATATATTGCTGCCAGACTAAATTCTCAAAGATGTGCAGTTGAACACATGTTTCAGGGACCTCTCTGGGTCTCGCTACGAAAGAGGGAGTGTACTCTTGATCCTACATCAATAAATATTCGGGCCACACTGAAATATTTCTGGGACAAACGATAGTAAGAAGTACTAAAGTAAATTTTCTAGGAACACTATTGATATGCTCTTTGGTCTTTGAAGGAAAAATCAAACCACTGTAGATGCGCAAAAGTCCTCTGATTCTCTATGGGATTCCACCTTGACAAACATGTATACATTGCAGGATAAAGTATCTAATTTTATTGCTTTTGAATTTCTTCAATGTGGACAAATGCCATATGAAAGTATAAACCAGCAAAAATCAGGAAGTGTTTTGTGGGTGGTGATTTTGTCCTCTGGAATTTGATTTGGTTTTGCAGTTTGTCATCTTACAAGTCCTGATGTAGAAGGTTCTCTAAAAAGCTTTGTAAGGAGTGCTTGCTTCTTCAAGCACTTAGCTGTGAAATCATCTAATATCTGAAAAAACTGTGCTTGTAATATATGCAGCAAATAAAAAGCAGCCAAGATGTAAAGGAGATTAGAAGAGCAGATCAATTTCACAATTTCATACAGTCAGTTTCCAGGAGATAAGTTTAAAAAACTCTTCAAAATTATTTGTGTTGGTTGATAAACAGAACACATGAAAAGAGGATCCATTACATTGTCATATATAATGTCTTGTAAATACAAGACCATTCTCTTCATAAATCTGCAATATCATTTCTGTATGCAATGTTAGCAAATAAATGAAATTCCATCCTTTCTAATTAAAGGGTATTTTAGAAATACCCTTTAGAAAGGATTATATGAATGTAGAAATTAAAAGACAAATAACACTGCAGAGAAAATTTAGGAAATTAATCAGGGATCTGATTTTATTCTCTTTTCCCCGTTGTTTCAATTAATTAAAAGCTATTTTCTATTAAAACAGACAAAACAAACTGTGTGCACACACACACACAAAGTCCAAACAAAACATAACAAATCTCAACAAACACTGTGGAGGCGAGAAGGAAAACCAGTTTTAACAGTTCTCCTGGTCATTAAAAAAAAAAAAATAAATTATTGAGCAAAATTTGAAAGCTCATATCAAAAATATATATGAACAGATAACGAAACTTGAAAAAAGAAAAATAAATTTCCTTCATTCCCTTTCTGTTCCTCAGAAATGCAAAAATTCAGTTAACCTCAAACACAAATGGAATTGGAGTTACAGAAAGATCTGTTTTATTTCATCTTTCATCTGTCATCATTCTATATGAAAAGAAAGCTTTTTAAAACAGTATTTTGCTGTACTTTCCTGGGAAGTGCTGGGGTTAGAAATTTCTTTGAAATAATCTCTACGTCCTAATGCTTCACCAGTGAAAATTTTCTTCTGATTAAACAGTTATTCCTTGAAGCAGAACTGACACCTCCTAAGCAAGGAAGCCTTAGAAGGTCACAGATTCTGTCACCATAGGAGGCCAAGCTGTTTAGCAGAAAGTATGACCTACTGTGGAAACCAATGACCTAGTAAAAAAAAATAAACAGTACTGTGCTGCGAAGTGGTGGAGCCAGCTGAGAAATAGAGACCTCAGTAATGAACTGCCTTTCTCCTACAGAGATCAAATCATGTTAAGTGATGCTATTAAACAAAATCACATTTTAAGAGTCTTTACCTGAGATACTAACTTAAACTATTGAAATTAAAATGTTGAAAAATTTGTTTTTATTTTTCAACATATATGAACACAATTAGTTTTTAATAATCAACAGACTGAAATCTAAACTCTCAGCTCAGTAACCACCTGAGAAAATATTAAAAATATGTATTTAAGCCATAGGAACTTAAAAATTATTTTAATGTTTTTCCACAAAATAAAAAATCAGATAATTATCTGCCATTTTCAATGAACTTTGAGTCATGACCTCAACTTGAGAACTCAATTTCTTATTAATATTGTCAAATAGTAATCAGTTAAAAAAGCTGAAAATAAAATGTCAAAGCATTAATTGTAGACTACTCCTTGGCATATAATACAAATACATGAGTTTAATCCTCAGAGCAAATCATGACAGCACCCTCCCTTATCAGCAGGACTATGACCAACTGTACTACCGACAGCCCCTTTAATTAGGCGAACCACATAAAACCTTGCTTAAATTTGAGAGACAATGAACAGTGCTTCATGGCATTATTTTAAAAATAAACTTGGTCATCTCTCTCGAAAAGAAACAAAAAAACTATGGGAAATAATAGTTGTTAAGTGCCATCGACTAAATTTCAGCAGTTCTGTTTTCTTTCACCAAAGCAAGTTGATCTGACTGTGACGTTAAAAAGAGGGTTAAAACTAGCAGAGCAACAAGGTGCAGTAATAATCAGACATCTAGAAATTAGGGTTATATTTACATGTAATTACTGATGAAGGCAGACACGCCAGTCAGCATAGCAGGTGCCACACCATGGAGTGTTGCAGGGAGAACTGCTGAGGTGCTGTGAGAGATTCAGATATGGGGGATTAAAAGAAAGGCCTTGGAATGGCATTAAGGCCATGGGGTGAAATGCAATTTAATAAAATTATCTTCAGAAGAATTAATCTTCTGTGATAGGCTGAGTTCAGGGCTTCCTGAAAAAAAAAAATATGGTTCCAGAGCAGAAGGTGAGGTGTTTCCCAGGAAAAACTACAAACACACTTTTTATTCAGTAACCGATCCTTCCTGTACTGCTAGACTGACAATCAAACTAAATAGAACAGCACTTTCAAGCTATAATACTTTTGTAAAATACAAGAAGAAGTACATTTTTATTTCAAATAAATATTTTCTGCTATGAAGAAAATTCTTCATGTTGGGTTTCATATTGATTTTTGGCTTCTAAGAAAACATGCTTATGAGCTAAAAGAGCAGATGTCCCAAAGCTCAGCAAGAGGAATAAGTTTTTGTCACGCAGCTTTTTAACACATTCTAATAAGGCTTTTCACAGCTTATGTTTCTCAATTATTTCTAACTCCATCTATCTACAAAGAGTAGCAGGCAGTGGTCTTCTACAAGACTAGTGTTCTGGGTATATTATCATGTTTTATTTCCAAACAGTGACATAGAGCTGGACTTCAAACTCTTTGCAATATCCTTTGTCTTCCAAGCAGAGAAAGGACTGTATTTTCTTACTGTTACTGATGTTACAAGATGAGTTTTATAAGGGTTTGTGTCTGGAACTTTCTGCTCAGTAATTTGAGTTGTAGCTGCACAGTGTAATCCCCCTATCACCTGAGCTAATATAAATTTCCCAGCCAAAATCAAGATTTGCACTTACATTAAAGAGTAAGACCTACTAATGTATTAAACCTCATAGCAACCCAGCAGTATACTAATTATCACCAATCTTATAATATCTAACACTTTCTTCAGAAAAATCAACTCAATCAGGTTTGCTTCCTGCTCCTTTCAGACATTTTCAGATCACCGTCTCTGCAGAGCTGCTTTTGGTGTGCACAAAGACATCCAGTGACCTGCACAACATGTGGGGAGGACCTGAAGAAGTGCTGATGTATCCTTACAATGAAAAGATAACTATTAAAAGTCACAGTCTCCTGCTACAAAATCACATGCCAAGTTACAGATACTCTCAATTACATAAATCAACCATCTGAAAAAAAAACAAAAAAACCAAAAAAACCCAAGCAACTAGCTACAGACATGAAAGAACAGAGATTGTGTCCAGAAAAGGGAAACAAAGCTGGTGAAGGGTCTAGAGCACAAGACTCATGAGGATTGGCTATAGGAACTGGAATTGTTTAGCCTGAGGAAAAGGAGGCTCAGGGAGGACCTTACCTGAAAAAAAGTTGTGATGAGTTGAGGGTCAATGTTTTCTCTCAGGTTGCAACAGGACGAGAGGAAATGGCCTCAGGTTGTGCCAGAGAAGGTTTAGCTTGGATATTACAAAAAATTTCTTCACCAAAAGGGTTATCAAGTGATGGAACAGGCTGCCCAGTGATATGGTGGAGTCACCAAGACTGGAGGTATTTAAAAGGTAACCAGATGTGGTTCTTAGGGACACAGTTTAGCAGTCTTTAGGTGGTTTTAGCAGTGCTGTATTATCTTAAAAAAAAATTTCCAACCCAAATGTTTCTATGATTCTGTGATCCAAGCAGAGTTCAGCACCTCTGTTTAAATTTTGTGATGCATAGTAAACATGGATGATTATCCTGTGGATACAAAGAATGAAATCCTTAATCATTGATACCACAATCATTGATTGTTTGGCTTAACATTAGACTGTCTCTCCAAATGTACACAAAATGTGCATTAAAAGGGAAAATAAATTGTGAGATGGCTCCTTGACTCATAGCTAGCTGGGGATTAGATTATTTAACAAAAAATTTACTTTTCTTCCATAAAACTGCTTGTTAGGCCACATATTACAAACTTAGAAAAGCTGCTAGGGAAAAAAAAAATCAAGAAATAAATTTCTAGTCCTTGTGTTGATGTACTCTAAGTGTGAACTGTGTTATGCCTGGGGAGCACAGATTTCAACCTTAAATAGAAAAATTCTGGCTTGTCTTAGCTTTTTGAAATATCTTTTTAGTTCAGACTTTCATATATGCCTGTGAGAATGCCATGCTCCCATTTGTATTACCAAATATAAAAATCCATCCCACAGAAATTATTATTATTAGCTGCTCCAGGAGCAGATCCAAGTTCAAAAAGTTTGAAGAAATGGAAAAACTCCCATAAGTTTTCCCTCAACAACTCATTCCAAGTTGAAAAAGTGGGGATGGTGAAGGGACCAGAGGAGAAACCTTAAGAGGAGGGGCTGAGGTCACCTGCTCTGTTCAGTCTGGAGAAGAGAAGACTGAGGGGCGAACATCATTGTGGTCTTCAACATCTTCACAAGATGAAGAGGAGGGGCAGGTACCTCTCTCTTCACTCTGTGATTAGTGACAGGGCCCAAGGAAATGGCACGAAGCTGATTCAGAGGAGGTTTAGGTTGGATATCAGGAAATGGTTTTTCACCCAGAGGGCATTGAAACAGCTTCCCAGGGCAGTGGTCACAGCACCAAACCTGACAAAGCTCAAGAACCACTTGGAGAAAGGTCTCAGCAACATGATGTGACTCTTGGGGTGTTCTGTCCAGAGCCAGGAATTTAATGATCTTGAGGGGTCCTTTTCAACTCAATTTACTGTATGATTTTTTTTTTTTTTTTTTTTTTTTTTTTTTTTTTTTTTTTTTTTNNNNTTTTTTTTTTTTTTTTACTACAGCTCATGAAAATCCAGATACAATGCTTAAATTCTTCGGTAACTTGAGATAGAGTAATAGAATCATTGAATCATTTAGGTTGGAAAAAAATGTCTAAGGTCATCAAGTCCATTAACCCAGCACTGCCAAGTCCCCCAGAGCTGTCCTACCTTACTTTTGGAATCAATGAAAGAAAGATTTAGGATTAGGTGAGAGCCATCTGCTATCAGCTTCTCTCCAAGTACTATACAATATAAAGAAAGAAGCAAGAAGGGAAACCTATGCTGCTGTATTTCTATGTCCAGGTGTCACACACTATTGATTTTCTTCCTTGAGGACCAGTAGGAAAACAAATCAAGACAAGTATGAATAAGCAAAGTCTATTTATAAATATATTTATATATAGCTTAGGCACAATGTTTGTAGGTATAGACCAATATTCCACCTAAACATTAAGTAGCTGTGCTGACAACATGTTGGAGGATGACAGATGACATTCGCAGCTGCTGCTACAGGGAAAGATTTTTGCCAGAGCTGTCACTGTAGCTCAGAGCTGACAGCCAGCTCCAAGCGAGCCAGTCTGCCCTCGCCACCCCAGTGTAAGAGATACTGGGGGAAAGGTTTGACAAGCCCACGCTTCTCCACACAGGAAACACAAACAAATATCATGTCAGGGAATACATAGCATCTATAATTCATCCTACAGTTTAAACAATTTTGAGTAAAGGCAACTACAGTTAGCACATTACATTTATAACAGGTCAATCAGAGATTTTTAAAATCTCAATTAAACCACTACAACCAGAAGCAAAACTGTCTCAATAATTCATTTTGTATGAGTAATTAGAACTCCCTGAGTCATCTCTTTTCCTTAAACAGAAACAAGTAACACAGGTAATAAAAATCAGAATATTATAAGATTTGGGATTTTTGGACTGAGAGATTTCATTATGGTGAGATGAACAAGAGAGAGGCAAGCTGATGCTTCACAAACTCTTGTCTTCCTGTTTCCAGATTCTGAACACGGGAAATTGGCAAAATATTTGAGAAAAACAGTTAGTTTCAATTGTTACCAGCTGGCCAAAGCTGTTTAGGCAGGATGAGATATAAAGAAAATTAAGACAAAATCTGTTTCAGCAAGGTGACCAAATTAAAACATCATGATATGATATGATATTTAAAAAATAATACTAATAAAAAAAAATGAAACAACATTAAAAATTTTAAAATCTCTACAGCTTTCAGGAGTGGTTTTATTTTCCAATTTTTGTTTATGATATGTTTCTCTTACAATTTTTTGAGGTTTTCTGTATAATTTTGAGTTTTGAAAAGAACTCTTTTTAGTGACAGCTGCTCATTTAACTTGAGGATGTTACAGAATAATGAACTTCTCCTTTATAATGATATTTAGGAAAAAAATAATCATAAAATCTTTCAAAAATAAAATATTTTATATTTAGGGTGTAAAATTATCAATAATATTAATTTTGTCTAAAACCGCCTTTCATCTCTGAGGTCTTGAACCAACATGCTACCAAAAATGCAAAGGTCTGTATGTAGACAGGCATGCAAAAATGCAAATGACCTGTAACATTGTTATGATTAATTAGCTGCAATCCTCCTGCAGACCAGACAGAAGTATAGATAATAAGAAGGAGAGTGGCTGAAGAATTGGTATAACTTGTGTTGACTCCACATAGGCAGTGCCATTAGAGACTTTGAGGATGATATGCTTCTCTAACACAATAAATATTCCAGAATCACTGAGAAGGAACAAGATTCCTGTCATGTTGACCATTTTTCCATTTTCAGAGTATTAGAATAGTGACTTGAAGAAAAGCTGTAAAGTTTACCAACTAGGGCTACAAAATTAAAGCCAAAATCGTTCTGCAGATATTTAGACAGAAGTTGCCTACATTTATGCAAGTTGATTTTAAATGCATAGGACAGGTGCCTAGGTTTGGTACAGTAAAGTTCCTCATTAATGGATACTCATTAATGAACATACTAAAGAAAAACCAGTTTGATTGTTCCAAGTTACAAAAATAATGCAAAAAATCTAGATTTTATTTCTCATTTTTAGAGGTGCCCAATATCCCTACATATTCCACTTATATCGTGTTCTATGTCTCACAGAACCACTTGCAACATGGAGTTTATGCTGTTACCAAAATCACAAAGATCTTCCAATGTTGACTAAAAAGAACATACTGTGAGTCCAAAATGTTCTGATAAGTAGAAAACAAAAGAAATTAAAAACACTCTGTACAAAGGTAAGTAATAATTTCTAATGTGTGCAATAATCCCATGTGCTAATATCTTGCCCTACCTAATGCACTAGTAATACTTTATGGTTTAACAATAGAAACATATTTAGGTAAACAGTTAATTAAGATTAAAACCACATTTTCAAGTTATTCCCAAATCCTCATCGGGTTCTCATTATATGCAGCTGAGTCCACCATCTTTTCAGAGGTACCTTCTCCAAGGACTTTTATCAAATATTCATCACAAAGAGACTTGAACCCACTCCTCTAGGATCATCAACTTAGTTCACATTGGATCATAAAAAAGCACAGCTCCAAAGTAAGCCCTGTATGGATTATTGATGAGAACTGAAAAAGGGGACTAACCAGTTGTGCAGCAGAGACAACAAGAAAAGCAGCAACCATGACATTCAACAGAAACTGGGATTTATCATGGCACCAACTGTAAAGTACAGGCTCAAATAGATATCACATGGGCCAGAACCTGTGGTACCTCTACAACAAAACCAGCAAAATATGGTTTATTATAGTTGAAAGAGCCTGAGAGCTGAAAATGAAACTGTATACCTGGCAGAAATTTTCACAGACACGAAGACTGCTGAAGCCTCTTCTAATGGTCAGGCTCAATGGTTTCAAACAAACCAAGTTTTTACAGATGCAAACAAACCAACTCAAACCAAGAAACACAAAACAAAAGCAAACATAAAACTAACAATAAACATTGCACTTATGCTCAAATTCTTATCTAAAAAGTATTTTATTATTGAAAATGGCAACTGTTTTAAAAGAGTGTCCTAGAAATGTTTTGTGCCTATCTGTTGAAACTATTTTAAAAATAGATAGATTTTATTTTTTCCTGAGAAATGCTGGGATGTCTTTTTTTGTTTGTTTGTTTTCTGTCGCAGTTTGTTAAAGCTATTTATATTTTTTTCTTCTCATTATTAATTTNTTTTTTTTTTCAAACAGAATATTCACAAAACAAAAAGTAACCAAGACCCTCATGGTTATGAGAATTTCATGGGATACTGAGTTTAAAATCATTGCTGTGAATCACACCAAACACTGAAATTGTGGCCCTTGCCACTGTGACAGACCCAACTGCTGGCTGTGTTGTTTTGCAATCCTTCACTACAAAATTAGGGCAAGGTTGTTTTTTATCGAAAAGGAAAATTTCTAAATTCTAAAAATTTCTAAATTATTAAAAATATAGAAAAACTACCACATATTCCTCAAAACAACACCATGAATCTAGGACCTCAGATAAATGTCTCAACCTCTAGGCAAATTCATGCTGGATCTGTGAAACACACATTATTTTTCACAAGAGCTTATTCTGAAAAATCTTATAAAACAAATTTATTCAACATGGGAAAAAAAAGTTTCATCACTTCTTAGCATTGCTGGGTAAGAGGGCAGAGATGTATGTAAATCAGTCATTAGAATAATCATGTCACAGACAATATACTAAACAAGCATATAATTTCCTTGATGATAGTTTGATAGTTACCTATTCCTTTTTATAGAATGTTAAATGCAATGTCCTCCAATTAAACTATTTACAAATATCTGTGAAGCTAATTATCTTTTGTTCATTAATCTGGTTTCTCTGCATGTTTATTTGTTTTCAGAGACAGTTATACACACTAGAACAGCCAAGCACCCGAGATCAGCATGGCATAGTGTTTTTCAGATTTTTCCAGGCTAATGACAATTTCATGATGCCATATGACAGATCTGTTGCACTTTATGCTCTGATATATTAGGAGTATCCACCTAAAAACTTTGCAAGCAATGTTGATTTTAAAGGTCAAAGAAATAATAAAGAAAGAAAATTATAATCAAAGAAAATCATAAATCATAAGATTCACAATTTTATTAACTCTTAAAAATATTCAGATTGCTCTTTAGCTTTTACTTAGTGGTCGGATTTAAATTTATTAAGCATTCATATTTTTAAACTACTTTGCTAAACTGAAAGTCGTTAAAGGCTTTTTTGTGTGGGGGGGTAAAAGAGAAAGAATAGAGGTGAGATCATCCCTAGGATTTAATATTGATTTGTAGGATTTAACATCATTTTCCTCCTTAACTTTTGCAGAAACTCATATTTTCTACAGAAAAAGAAGAAAACATGATGAAAACAGGATAAGTAGCTTCACTGACTTCTACAGTGTAGATGATTATGGTCAGATGAGATAACATAGTGTCATCTGAGTTGTGATAGAAAATCTTTACATTTCTAAGAGGTGAGAAATTAATGAATTTTTGTTTTCCTCTGAGATTTTTGACACAAATACATCTAACCAATCTTCTCATTTGAAAGTAGTAGTTAATTTGCAATTTAAATCAATAATTAGAGTCCATGCAATTGAACAGAACACTTTATTAATTTAAACTTATTATTTTAAAATGTTCTCCTCAAACTCTGGCTATTACTTATGTTTCACCTGTATCGTGTTGGGGACTGTGGATTCAGATTCTTCAAAGGAGCTGACGCATTTGCAGTTTGCTATAAGGTTTTATTTGCAGACAGGCATTCAACTTGGAAGGCTGAGTTCTGCGTTAAAGGAGTCCATGATAAAGTCCATAAAATCAGCTCCTGTGATGAGGAGGCCCTGGCAGAGTCCCTGGGCTGGGGGCCTCACCTGGCAGGGGTCTATCGGGCTCTGGTCTTCTCCTCTGCAGCGCGCAGGAGAAGGATCCAGGGACACAGGCCACAGGCCAGCAGGGAAACTTCTTTGTAGAAGAAGCAGGGAACAGGTACTTCTTCTTCATAGCGTGCAGAAGCAAGGTGCAGGGTGCAGGGAACAGATGAGCAGGGAATCAGGGAGCCTGGCAGGGCTTTCTCCCTTGGTAACAGTCACCTGGCAGCTTTGTTCTTCGTTCTTCCTTTGTGTGTAGGATGCAGGAACCAGGAGCCAGAAGACAGGAATGCAACTATAATCCAGGAGCGACCCTGTCACCCCAATACCAGGTGTTTTTATTTCTAAATTAGCCAATAAATTGAAAACCTGATTCTAAACAAAACTTACTACACCTATAAGAAATTAATTCTTAACATACGAAACATTGTTTCTCTCTACGCATTTTTACCATATTTTCTATGTGTGCATGTATGTGAATCTGTCTTGTTCCATCTTAAAAACGCAAACAATATTCTAGGCAAGCACTCTATCTTCTCAATGTAAATGGGTTTATCTTATTTTTCTCCTAAAATGCAAACAATGTTCATACTATGGTTTTGTTATGACTTGGAGACAGGCCATAGAACCAGGAAATAAGGATTGTCAGAGTTTCAAAGGCTTTTTATTTTTCTAAGATACTTAAAGCATTTCTAAAGTGTTTAGGATACATATCTACTCACTTACCTAATTAAAATTACAACTAGAAATTGTATTTATATCTTTACTCTATGTCCATGCAGTCCAATACATCCCAATTTCTCCAAAGATTATAATTCACTGTCTGTATCCCTTTTTTCCCTCTGTGGAATTCAGAGAAACTCCTGTCTCTTACACTCTAACACACCTGAAATGACTTTGTGAAAATAAAATAAACCCCACTGTATAATGTTAACCAGAACATGGAAGAATAGTGGAATGCTCTTTAGCAAAAGAGTGGATGGTAACTACCAACTTCAGCCAAAAAAGCCTTGATTTCCACCCTTCTTGGGAAAACTGTAGGAATTGCCGTCTCACCAGTGATCAGTTGAATGTGAAAGTAAATGAAACCTTGCACAGCAAAGGGTCCCGGCAGATGATCTCGTGCTACATCTTTCCAGAGACCACTGGTGTTCACCTTGAAACACAAAACACTTTAAACTCAAATCTCTGTTAATATTGACCCAAAACTAAAGATCAATGGTGATAAACAGTGGCATAAGAGTCACACCGCATAAAATCCAGTCCTGTTTGAGTGGTATGGTACCTTTCACATATTCAATTTATATGACTATGATTAGGGTTCGTAGGCTATACACAAACTAAAAGGTCAGAGCTATCTCTTTTTATAGAGTCTTCTTTGTGCACACTTTTATGGATGGAACCATTTTGAGTACACCTGTGGTTTGTTCTGCAAGGTACCTGAACAAGTTTTTTAAACATCACAAATATCTCACATAAGCTGTGACACTTCAGAGGAGTTTCTTAAAGCACACTGTGAATTTGGTATTAAACAATTCCATATGTTTACCTCCAATTTGTGCCTAATTACAGCTAGTTTTTTTAGCACTTTCTTCTCTGTTAAAAACCTTTTAGAAAATGACTGAAGAAAAAATAATGGAGTTCAGGAATCTGCATTTGTTAAATATGCAGGTTTTATGAACCACAAGACAATCTCAAAGAATGTTTTAGCATATTTTTCTCTTTTGTTCTCAGTAGCAGCAATGCCAATATGAGATTATCAGGTGCAACACAATAATTCTATTACCACCTTACACAATTCTGTGTATATCTAATTACGTGGACTCTTCTGTGACAGACTTAACTTGAAAAATACTCTTTTTAATGAAGTATATTGTCAAAAAATTATATTGATAAATGATACAATTAACACTACTTTAAATTTTAAAAGTATGTCACTTGATTTTGTATTTCTTTTCAATGGATTTCACAAATATTTTGATGTCTTCCTCTTAGATAAATTTCTTTTAATTTATATTGTCTCTCCCTAAGGTTTAGATATATTCACAAATACTCTAATAGCCTTAGCATTTAAAAATGCCCTCTATCAAAACATCATCAAAGGCTAGAAGATGTTCTGTTGAAACTGATATATCAAAAAACTGATAAAGTCAATTAATGATTGCACTTTTTTTGTGAAAATCATTAGGAATGGAATTTCCCTCTAGTTATGAAAGTTTTATTAGTACAAAACATCTTTTTTGCTGGAGGGAAAAGTTCAAAATTCTGATGGTTTGAAAAAAAAAAAAAAAACAAAAAACAAAAGTGATAAGGACTACTGCGTTCCAACCTCAATTCCTCCAAAAAAGATATCTCTGAAATACTATGAAACTATAATAAAGCATGTTTTGGAAAATTATACTTTACAACACACAACAAGATAAAACTGTGAAATATCCCTGCAACACAAGAATTGCATGTTTCAACAGGATCATTTTCTTCCCTGGCAGAATTATGGAGCACACAGTAGGAGCCAAATGCAGCATTACCTGTGATCCTTGTAATGGGAATTGTTGATTGAAATTTCAATTGTTCCTTCTACTCCATCATTCTTCTATCCTTGTTAAAAGTGTGACACATGAGAAGTCCAGGCATTCTGATGAAGAGGTAATGATGACTGAAAAAAAATAAAAAATTTATTATATTTATTAACCATTGGTTTCCCTTAAACAAACATTTTTAATGTATTCTTCCTCCTGAGTATCCCACTGCCACCTAATCTGCAGTCTTAACAGTCTAAACAAGCAACTACTTTATTAATATTAACAAGACATTTCTATATTTACAATACATAGAAAGACTAAGGGGAAGTGAAATGATGGGCAGCTCAGCATTCAGATGTTAAATCTAAGTGACTGAGAAAGTACTTTACAAATCAGCACAGATGGAAGTCAAAGAAATCCAGAAGAGAGGGGCAGAGGGAATGTCTTTTGACTATGCTACAGAGCATACCGCTTTCTAAATATGCTCGGGTCTGCTCTGAATTTTGGTAAGAAGTGTATTTCAATTGTATTTTTATTATACATACTCATATCACTTTAATTTTATATTAAGACCTTGCAAGAATTTATAACACTTTACAGGTATTGTCAACAAATGTCACTAGTCTGGAACTATACTTTCTAATTCAAGTATTCTAATGCTCCATAGAGAACTGGGAATCAAAGCAGATCAAAACTCAATGGCAGCTTTCTTTACATAAACACAAACAAGCAGTCATCTACATTGCCACCTAATCACAGACTTATATTAACAAAATAAACTGATTTATCAGGTTTCATAGTAGAAGTCCAGCTTTCCAAGGTCACCCCAACAACACTGAACAAATCTCACAGGACATGATATATTTTGACCTGAAAGTAGATGGCTGAATTTCATTCACCAGACGTATAGTGGAAACCATTCACAATAATACAGATCCAACAAGATCCTTATATTGCACAGAATATCAGAATTATATCAGAAAATACTGAGGCTGCGTTACTCACCGTGTACATGAAGTTCACTCTCTTTCATCCAGGATTTAATCTGCTCATTCTGACCCAAAGTCCAGATGTTACATTCTGTGTGTCAGGAAGTTGGATATGGCTTAAAGTCCAAACCCACACCTTTTCCTTTCACCTTCCCAGAGGACACAGCAGCCTCCCATTTGAGGAGTTATGACAACTGAATCAGCTGTGCCCTCACCCTTTTCACTCTATGGAGAAAGTGAATAGAGGATAACCTAGGTAGCCCTCCTTGACAGCTGCTTGGAAATATATTCCTTCGGATATATATTCCTTGTGTATGTTATATTTTGTATTAAACTTGCAAAGAAAGTCTTTCTTTATTTTAACTTTCCACATCAGTTTGAAGATCCTCTTTGAGTTGGATCCCACTGTAAGGGAAGCCACAGTTTTCATCTTTTCTACTCTATTTATTTTGTAGTAATGCTATTTATTAATGTATGAAGAAATT
>VWZN01005593.1:1182468-1193980 GCA_013396955.1 Regulus satrapa | reverse complement strand
CTTCTCCTTTCCCTCTTCCCCCAGCGCAGTGTTAAAACTCCTAAGTGGCCTTTTAAAAACCCAGCGGTCCCCAAACAGCTGTCCCTCGGTGCTTGTAAAGAGGCTACTGGAGCAAACCAGTCGCTCCCAGCGACATGCTGCTCCTGCCTTTCCCGGGTAGAGGGGCTCCAAGGAAAGGCTTTTCCCTGGGTCGCAGCCCCATCGCAGCCCTTGTGCAAGCCGGGACCAGGCGCTGCCCCACGGGCCTGTGCTCCCCTCATGGCCATGCCCAAGTACGTGTGGTATTTCTGGCCACCCCATCGGCAAGAGCTGCCCGCCGCTGCTGCTGGAGCCGCAGGTTGCAGGCAGAGCTGCCCGGTTCCCCTCCGTGGGAAGAGGAGCAGAGCCGGGAAACAGCAGCCGACAAGGCCAGCAAGGCTCCTTGAGCTCATGCAACGCAGCCCGCGTCACTTTTCTGAAACTTGAAATAAAGCAAACCTGCTTGGCCATGGGAGTGAGGGCTCTGAGGGCTCAAAGAGGGTGGGTTCCCCAGAAATGGGGGTCCTGGCCAGAGTGGGACAGGGGGACGGTGCTCCAGCTCCAAAACCTCCATCTCCCCCAGCTGCTCAGGGGCCGCTCAGAGCGCAGTCACTGCACGGAGGCCAGCGGGTGGATGGGAGAGGGGAAGAGAGCTCCCGCACTGCCAGCCTCCCTCCTCAGCGGCGCTTTACCCCTAGNCCAGGGTCCCGGCAGCGCGCCCTCAGGGAATCTCCGCTCGGCGAGCTTTAGCTTCAAGGCTCCTCCAGAGCCAGGGAATAAGAGTTCCTTCCTTAGCAAACGCGCAGATTAACACCTCCGCCCTCCGGCGAGGATAGCTTTGTCACCTGCCAAGAAGCTGCTAAAGGAATGCAGCCTCCCTTTCTCCGGCACGAAGCATTCCCCGAGTCCCTCCTTGCCAGGGGCAGTGGCAGTAAAGCCATGCTATAAATTAAGCCACGTTATTCCCTCCTCCTCTTTCCGGCCTCACACTGTAATTGCCAAAGCACGAGCTGCCCCGGTTCCTCCCCATTTCCCAAGTGCATCTTTGGGTTTTCTGGGTGCCTTCAAAACTTCAGGGCAAATGCTAAAAACTGAGAAGCCCCTGCTAGGCTCTGTCTCCCTTGCACTTGCTCCAGGATGTCCGGCACCTCTTCTTCGAGCAGCTGTAAGCATATGGGCCAGGCGAGGCCAGTTGTATCTAAGGTAGATGGATCCCAGGTCTCCGCTTGGGTAAACCTGTTTAGAAGAAATATTATCTCAACGGGAGGAGCCGAGTGAAGGCTCCTTTGAAACCCCTGACCCAGATGAAACAGCAGCTAGTGACATCCAAGCCCCATGCCTGTGGCAGCAGCCACGGCCACAGCGTCCTCCTTTCAGCAGCATTTCCCTTGGAGGAAATGAAAGCATCGGAAAAGGAAACGGGGCTGAAAAGGCTTAGATCCCCAGCGAGCGGGCCTTTGTTTTCCCATTGTGCTCGCCCAGCTGAGCCTGTGTTGGAGCAGAGCCCTCCTGCAGCTGGGCCCAAAAGCAGCAGCCAAAGAGAAACCCCGGCAACCATCTGTGCAAGAGGAGGAGGGATGTGCAGGGGCTGGAGAGCTCCTCTGTGCTGGGGAGGAGAGGTGAAGGGCTGCTGGACCCACAGCCCACATCTGCAGCCCCAGCAGGGCACAGCTGCCGCCTGCCCTGAGGAAATGGGACAGTCTTGCCCATTCTGGGTAGACATCACAGAGAAGAGGCAGATGGGGATAGGTCAGAGGAAGCAAGAGTCTTGGAGAGCAGGGCATCAACTTTCAGTTGGCTCTGGACCACAGCAGCACTGACCAAGGATCCTGAGGGCCAGGGCTGTGATCTGACCTCCCGGGCCAGAGCACAGCTGCATGCCATGGCCCACAGCTCCGTCACCAGCCCGTCCAAAAACACCATAGGCTCTGCCTGTTTCTAGACATCCCAAGGGGCGCTGGGACCAAAAGTGGATTTTAAGAGTTACCACAGCATGTTGGTGATGCATGTGCTGAGTTTCACATGCAGAGCTGGTGGTAAATCTGACAACACCTCTGGCAAAATAGTTTCTCCACTGGAAAGCCCAAAACAACTGGGCACGAACAAGTATCCTGCAGAGCACAGCCCTGTCTGTGACCTCACTGGCTTGATGTCAGTTCAGGGAAAGTGCTGCCTTCATTTTCAGAGAGCAAAGGGTTAAACTCAGCTCTGCTTCCCCTCTCTGCCCTGAGGGAATGGTCTGTGAATTTGCCAAGGTCCCACCTGCAGCACAAACTGAAGGGCTTGGAATTCCTTCCAGTCTCAACTACTGCTCCCTCTCAGAGAGAAGACTTAGTGTAGACTTTGATCTAATGGTGACCTACCCTAAAATGACCCCATACCTCTTGAACTCTTGAAGGGAGGTCACTGCTGAGTAGATGACAAAACAGTGCTGATTTGGGGGGGGAGGGAGCTGGGCAAAAGGCCAAGACATGATCCCTTCCCTCTCTCTGTGTCACTGATAAACCCGTAGGAAGCAATGCTTCAGAGGTGGCAAGGATTCCTGATGGCTTTTATTGCCTTCCTTGGGCAGAATGGGCCTGCAGGACCAGTTAGGCAGATCTGCTCAAGCTGAAGACCGGGGTGTCCCCAGCAGCCATCAGAGCCTCCTCAGCTGCCCTCAACCAGATGTAGGAGAAACTTTTCTTTTTCTCACTTGGGTGAAGCTGGAGAATGGTGCCTTGAAACAACCCTCTTCAGTCTTTCTTGGCCTAGCTGTGCACAACATGACATGACGTAAATAAAGCAGCTAGAGACACGGGTTTCACAAGGGCTTCTTAGTTCCCACTGAGTTTGTACCTTCAGGAGGCTGTGATGGAAGGACTCTGCCCACTAACCCTGCTACTTAACACTACCACAGTGCTATGGGCTTTGGGAGCAGAATGGTGGTGCTGGTGTCATTGCACTGCCATGCAAATGTCTGGCTGAGGAAGGGTCCCTGGGGCTTCTGCTCAAGTTTTCCAGTAGCAAAAACATTTGGTGGCTTTTTTAAGCCCTTCTTCCTGGATTTGTGCTACTGCATGAATGTTTTTATTTATTTTTGGAGAAAGATCTTTTAGGCTGCAGAATTACTGTGGAAAAAGGCTTCATTCTTAAAGGCTCCCCAAAGTAAATAAATTAAAAGAAACAGCACTTGAAAATTTCTCTTGAAGCTAATGATAGGAGAGACTGATGACTCCAGGCCTCTGAACTCCTGGAGCCAAACAACACTGCTTCTACTTCCTGAAATGTCTTTTTCTTAAAGAAGAGTGTTTTCTCCAGTCGATTAGGGATCTACAATGTTTTATTCATGCGCAGCCCGGGATTATCAGCAGTGTTTTACATTTCAAACCAGCTAGTGCCACCACTTCCCCCGCTCGAGGAAGCTGCATTTCCTCAGCGTAGCTTGAGGCTACTCCTAGAGACGGTGTCACAGCTATTACTACTTGTTACCATTGTTTGTTAACCTCTGGGATGAACTGTTAATGCTCGTCTCTGGTGCTGCCTTGGCTGGCTTCGTTCCCTTAATTTTATTTTTTTTTTTTTTTTAATGCACCCAAAACACTATGGCAAGCAATCATCCCGGTATGAGTCAGTGCTGATCCCGTTGTTGCAGCAAAGTGTCGGATTTTATCCAAATAAGGAGCTGCACTTCTGCACTGGGTAGAGCATTTCTTGGGGATACATGAACACGTAGACAGCAAAACTCAGACATCTGTGGCTAGCCTGGCTATCTAGCTGATGTCTCTGCCTGTCCAGGGACCACTTGGAGCCTCAAGGCAGCCGCTTCCATTTCCAAACTGTTACCCCTCCCAGGAGTGAGAAATTCCCTTTTTGCTGTTAATCCTGGAGAGATTAAAACCCACAATTATTTCTGATCATTAAATAGAGGGAACAGTCCATTGTATTTGTAAATAATAAAGGCCTAACTGCTGAATCTTACTGAAGGCAAAAGTGGTTACAGCAGCCAATAATTCAGCCATCAGAAGGAAATACATGGAGAAAACCCCATGTCCCCTGCTGTATGGTTACTGCACAGCAAAGAGGATCATATATTAAAATTGTGAGACTGCCTAAGCACTCTGTAATTAGCTGCTGTCTATTTAACCAGACAGCTAAAGCAAGTTAATTCAGTGTCAGTTAGGAGACTTATTAAGTGTCTGTGGTTTTTTAACAATTTCCTGGTCCATCATTAACTACCCCTAGATTATCTTGTCAAATTGATAATTAAATCCTCAAAAATTCATTACAGACTCAATATATTAATAGGAATATAATTAAGTAATGTTTGCTTATGTGATCTGCAGTTTATTACCTGCATGCTGATTTATCTCCAAGGCATTTACTAAACCTTAGCTGTAGCCTATTCAGAATCAATACAGGCCCAGGAGTCAATAAACATCATATTAGATCCAAACGAGCTATTTAATTGGAAGAATGCATTGAAGTTGTCTTCTTGGATATCCAGTGAGTTTGAAGAGGGGAATGTGACTTTGCAAACAACAGCTGAAGAACCTGCAGTTGATGATTTATGGCTGGGTCAGAATCTGCCCCCCTAAAGCACAGGTTTTTGGTCTAATTTTGTTGACTGTTTGGTTTGGGTTCTGTAGTCTGTTAGAAACTGCCTAAATTGGTCTTACTGTGCTAGTCAGTTGGTGCAGTGATGAATCAGAGGCTCTATTATGTCTAAAAATCCAGAGTTAACTCTTCTTGTCCTACATAAGGAACACAGTCTAATGAACACCCTAAATCTGTAAGCCTTGGACTTTGCATGCCATGTGAGTTTTCCAGACAACTTACAAGTGGCTTCATTAACTAGTTTGATCTATAATACACTATTTTTTTTAATTATGAGGGGAAAATAAATGCTTTTGTCCCCCTCTGAATAACTGTAAAGATGGAAGAAAACAACATCTGAGATTTGCTGCACCGCTCTAACACACTAGTTTGTTATTAAGGCCCATTATGGGTGGTTACAGTCTGTTGGAATTAGCTAGCCTGCAGGTAGGGTCCCGGTCAAGATAAATCTGTGGAAGAACAGTAGCCACCTTTCCTTGCAGCTGTGTGTGCCAGGGGATGTTCTGGAGCTGCTGGCTTGATGGGAGGAGGTCTGAGCCCGTGTCTGGCCCCTGGGCTCAGCTGTGGCCATCAGGACCATAGCTGTGGCCAGCTGCAGAGCCTGTGGGTTGGTTTGTAGACTGGAGCTCCATGTATGGTTGTGTAGCTCTCCTGGTAATTTTGAAGACTGGGGAAATCTCCTTAAGACGGATTTGAGCTTGTGTGAATACTTGTATAGGAGATGCATGTTTAAAAATAAAGAGAAGGCTGGCTAAATTGTTCCAAGTCACAGTGTCATAAGCCCCATGAGGTAGACAGTTACATGTAAAGGAAATTTTAAAAGGTTAAAGTTAATATCATTGTAGCAGTACTCTCAGGGACTTGAATTTCCCTTTGCTGTTCAGTGATGTTAGGAATTAACTACGTTGTCATGAAAAAGACATTTTAGTGTTCTTTGGCCCAGAATAGGTTGGGTTTTTTTTGGTTATTGTTTTTGTTTGTTTGGTTGGTTTTTGTTGTTTGTTTTTTAAACATGGAAAGTCAATGTTTTTGTTGTACTATTTTGCCATTGTGGCATTATCACAAGCTTGGGGTGATGGTGGTGGCTGTTACTTGATTTGGTGTCGTACTTTGAGCTATGGTACTTTTTTTGGTGGAAGGTAGAAGGGAAGAAGCTGATGAAGTATCCAATGGTTCCTTTTCCCCAGTGCCAAACTGATGTTAATCACAAACAACCCGCTAAAGAGAGTGTGAATGCAGATCCAAGATAGGCTTTGGCATGGAAGTGTTTTTTGGAGCATATCTAGGGTTTAATTTTATTTTTTTTCTCCAATTTTAGGCAAATATAGCTTTGGTTTTCACACTTAAATATATTTGGACTATTTTGTTTTCAAAAACTGGTATTCTACTCTTTGAATTAGATGAAAAGCTGGCCAGATCCAAGCTGAGCATTCCTGGGGGACAGTTCCCAGCAAGCATGCTTGTGTGCCTGTAGCCTTTGGTGTCTGCCAGGCTCTTCCATAAAGTGATTATACTGCTTCAAAAACAACAGGGGGAAAAAAATAAGGAAAAAGAAGGGAAAAAAACCTGACTGAATTTGGCTCTGAAACCCATGTAACTCCCAGGAAGTTGGTTGGCTGTGGGAGTAGAGCTGAAGGCAAAACTTAACCTGGTATATTTAGGGCATTTTTCCATCAGTTCTGTATATGCCTGTTCCAGACCTGGAACCTTGTGAGTCCTGACCAGGAATGCAAAACTGTTGTCAAATTTACACGTGTTGTGTACTGAGAGCTTTGCATGAGGAATTTGGTTAGGAAATATTTTTCTGCTTTATCCTTCTCTGAGCTTTACTGGAATTAAAGCTGAACCAAACTTTTCTGAAAACTCTGAAATGCTTCAGTAACTTGTGTTTGTTTTCCTCATGCCTCCGTACTTGGCTTCTGGCAAGGACTGAAAGCAGCACTGAGTCACTCAGTAAAGAACTCTGTTTTGACAGCATCCTCTTGGCCTAAGCAGGAAGTTCTCAAAGTCTGAAGGCATTGAGAGTTCTGGATCTCGCATGGTTAAAGCCCAGATGCACAAACCCTAAGGGCATCATCAGGAGGTACTCCAGCTTCTGGAGCTGCTTAAACCATGCAAAGCTGGCAGCCTGGAGAGCCTCCTCTGTCACTGGAGTTAATTGAAAAGGTGGCTCCACCAGAAATCCTTAATCATACAGTAATTTTGAGAAAGAGTCAAGTTCTTTGAAGTCTTTCTATTTTTCTAATGAGATTATTTAAAAAGAAAAAAAAAAAAAAGTGTGGGGTGTGGGGAGAAAAAGCTCCATCTTACTCACCAGATCTTCAGGCTCTGTGTTTTCTGAGTCATAGCTTCTGGCTGCACTGACAATGGCAGGGTTTTTTAATTTGCTTTCCAACCTCGTTAATGCAATAAGAAGGGGCAGAGCAAACACTGGGACAGAGATAGGATTGTGTAAGCATCAACAAGATGATAAATTCGACCATTGGTTTTCCTTGTTGGGATTAGTACTCAGCAAGGAAGAGCTCAGCTTTAGTCTGGCTCCATTGGAGTTTTACAAAATTGGGAATGAGAAATAAGGCAGTGAGGGGGAGAGGAGCCCAGTAGCTCCTCAGTAACAGAGGTACCCATTTATGAACGGTTGATGTGCAGACTAAAAGACAGCTGTGTTCCTCTGTACAACATCCTGTTAGCAGGATGAAAGAGGCACTGAAATGGATTTCTTCTAAAGCCAAACTTCAGATTTGGCAAATGGGTGTTTCCTGTTTGGTGTTTGTGACATTGTGAGGCAAGTCCCAGAGGAGGCCACCCCCGTGTGAATCCAGACACCTTCTTTTATCTTCCAAGATGATGAAGGAAAAAAAAAATTGCAATATATATGAAAGGGGAAGAGTTGGGTCTCTTCTCATATCTGCTACCAGACGCCTGCCATGAGAAAGCGAGCGCTTGTTAACACTTCCTACGTGGTGGGATGTGGCACACCACGCTCCTCACCCTGCGCACAGAGGAGGAAATCACTGATAACTGATAGCTTGCTGTTGGGGCTACCTCCTTCTAGTTATCTAAACTGTTATAAAATCTATGAAGGCGAAGAAAGGCAGCCCCCTTTCATTTCAGTGCCGTGCTAAATCTGCTCTTCTCTACTGAGCTGCCTCCGTGTTCTCACCCTGAGGCTGTTGTATTTTAGTACCCAGTGCAGCACTTTGTAAGGTGTGAATGGCCACTCGCCCCGTATTCTCATAGCCAGAATCCTCCAGCGGAGTTTATTTTAAAGCAGTTCCTATCATTGTGTTCATAGATGACTTTGGGTACCATCTGGGAAAAATTGTTCTTTTTTAATTCCTCTTTATTACCCTTGGGATATGTATTTAAGGCATGAGATGCTGAAAGATGTACTGAGGACTGTAAAAGCAGCTTGAAGTAAAGATGTAGGAGGAAAAGTACTCAAGCTGTTTTTCTGCTTTTGCAATTGAAAGGAAACTCATGATATAGCAAATTTTAAATGGCACAAGAAATTCTGCTGTCTCCTTCAACATGGCACTATTAGGCCAGCAACAGGGGGAGCAGCTGCTCAGCCATTGCATAATTGACATCACTGATAATGACCTTGGATTCATAATTAGGGTTTGCAAGGACCAGGACAAAAAAACCCCCAAAAATACGACCATTAAGAAGGTCACAAACCTGTGTGAGTGAGCACATTGGAATGCAATGATGGCTGAAGAAATCCTGCCTATCCCAGGGCCTTGTGGGGGATGAGATATGGGCTCTTGAGCTGGGAGAGGTTCCAGCTCTCTCTTGATGATATTGAGCAGTTGACCAGAAGTGCTGACATTTTAGGGGAAGGCCAGGGAAATTTGTATTAGAACACACTGCTCTAAAAGAACCTATTTTTTCCTGGGAATGAATAAGCAGGTTCATGCCAGTAACACTAATCTATAGCAAGGCAAACAGGGACCACTGCATCCAGGTATAATCAGTGCCCAAAAACCCCATGCTGGCACAGGTTGCTTGTGGATGTTTCCTTTATCATACGCTCAGACTTTGATTGCCACCCGAAACTGGATACTGTGGTTTCCTTTCCCCACTCAGTGGGCCATTTGGTTATGATCCTGTATCCTTTCATGAGGCTCTTCAGAGGCACATGTAACCTTTATCCACTTCTCTTTCTAGCAAAAATGTATTTCAGGAAATTCCATAATTGCACATCTCTATATGGTGAGGTTTGGCACAAAAAGCCTGGTGTGAAGTTGGCTTCTTTTTCTTCCCTTTAACTTACAGTGTTTAAGTTGGGCTCCCTCACATCCAGTAAACACATTCTGCTGGGTCGTGCTGGTCAAAAAGGGGGAGAAAAACACCCTGAGCTTTCTGCTGCGAGCTGCCTTTACAGAAAATGCCATGGTCTTCCTGTGCATAGAGACTTGACAGTCCAGTTTCCACCGAACTTGTCTTGAGCTGCAGGGAGCCACAGACCCATAGATGGCTGAGGTTGTGCTTGGAGTCAGCAGTGCCTTCATGCTCTGGATTTCTCTCAGGTTGTGCTCTAGACTGAGGACCCTCTGGCTGTTCAGGGAGGGGACTTCAATTTCCTTTAATAAATAGTGTTTGCCTGTGTTTGGGAAATGCCAGTCATGTTTGGGAGCCATTGAAAACTAAAGCGTAAGGGAAGTAAAGATGCATGAGCACAACCTTCTTAGGAACAGTTTGTGTTGCATTCCCAGAGGGGGCCATGCACCTTTTTTACTGTGGGGTCGGAGGTTTGAACTTACTCCTTTCAGAGTTGCCTTGAAATTTCATTAAATAGCTGCTTCCATGAAGCTGAGTCTTAATCAGGCAGCCTGTGATACCTTGTGGAAGATGGATCCTGTCAAGCTAAATTTGGGATTATTTGCGATGAAATTAAAAATAAGGTCAAAAAAGATACTTGTGGTTTGAGACTCATAAAAAATATTTGTCTTGGTACTCACAACACTTAAACTGGAATGATTCAAAATCAATGTGACAGAGTAAAAGGATTAAACACTGGCTTGGAAGCACATCCCAAGATGTCATTGTAAACAGGAAATCAGAACTGAGGGGGAGTATTTCTTGTGGGGTCTCCGAGACACTTTGCCGGCCCAAAGAGCCGACTGTTTTCAGAGTGGCCAAGCAGAAAACAGGGAGTCAGTGGTCAGCCTGGCCCCAGGACACACAGCCACCTGGACCACGCTGAGAGCCAGGCAGGCAGGAGCCCGAGCTCTGCGGAGTCAGAGAGGAGAGGTCTGGATACAACCACTCCCTTCTGCTGCAGCCATGGGCAGGTTGGTGAGGCAGACCAAGAGCACACACTCCTCCAGGGGAGGGAGAAGGGAGTGATGAAATCTTTGAACCAGGACTGTCCCCTATCAGAAGCGTGTTAACTAAACAGGAGATGCTCCCAGGGTGCCAGAGCTCCTCTCTGGCCTTCCAGTCTGTACTAGAAGAGCTGCTGGTACAATTTTTGGTGCCATTGCACCAGAGAAGAACTTGAAACGCAGAAGAGAAGTTGCTCATGGCATGTAAAGAATGAAGCTATGGGCAGGATGCCTTGAGGCTCCTGACCTCCTAGTTAATGGAGAAAGGACCCTTCTTTGCTGTATGTCTGCATTCAGACAAGATGTGGTTCACCTCAACCAAACATCCAGACATTTTCTCTGCACCTTTTGAAGTCAGGAAGGAAATTTCTGCTCCTAGAGCACTGCTTTCCCCTGCTGCTGAGTTTTCCTTTTACCTTCTCAGCACAGGGAGGATTGGTAGAGCTGAGGCTTGGGCAGAGGAGCAGAAGTTAAATGTGGCATCAGAGAGAATAAACAACCACAGGCTGTGGGGCTTATTAATGCTGTTCCCTGTAAAACAGAAATTACAGTGGTATGTATTTCCAGACATGGATGTGCATGAAGCTTGAAGGAAGGAGCTATAGGGCAGCAGGATCTCCAGCTCTAGATAAAATAGCATTTCCATTACTCCCTGAGATACTCTTCCATCAAAATAATTAAACTTCAGCTCTGCAATCATCCTTGCTCCCTGGTAATGCAGGGTTTAGTATTGCCTCCATTTAGAGCCTGCCTCAGCTCTTCCATACAGGCAAGTCACAGCATGGGGACAGCTTGGGTTTGGTCAGTTTGGGACCTGGAGCAAGAGCTAAGGGGGTTACTTTTGTGGGTAAATAAGAGGAAGCCTGGGTATGCTCTCACATTACTCCTAACACCATTGATTGGGTGGTCATGACTACAGCTGTGATGTCTTCTTCGTGTTCTCTGCCTGCTGACAGGGCCTTCTCCTGCCTCAGCCCTTGCCTGCAGACAGTGGGAATATTTTGATATTTCAGGAGTAAGGAGGTCAGGCTGGGTTTCTGGGCCCTGTGATCCTTTTTTTTTTTTTTTTTTTTACCGCTTAGTTCTGTTTAGTTTTGCTTTTAAAGGGTGAAGAGGGGGAAAAACAGCTTCCAGAGAAAAACAACAGCTCAAGCTCCAGGAGCCAGATCTTAGCATGAGAACCCGACCCAGCGTGGGGGAGGACTGTGTCAGATCACTGCATGCCCGAGGAGCAAGAATTCACTGCCTGCCGAAAAGCCACAGAGCTCAGACCCTATTTGAAAGAGTAACATCTTTGATATAAAAAAAACAACCAACCAACAACCCAAAACCACCCAGCCAATAAAAAGCCTCAGACATACAGGATCCCATTCATGGTGGGAGGGATTTAGTGGAAGTATTTTCCTTCTTTAAGGTTTGGCAGAGCCTTAAAGGAGTCTCTTTAAAAGCTTCCAGAGCCGATTATATTTTGGATTGTGTTTCAAATCACCCTTCCCCCCCAGGTTTGGTGGGTCCTCAGACAAGTTCCCAGAATAAATTAGACATAACAGTAGCAGGATTTCTTTTAA
>VWZN01005593.1:1158046-1182012 GCA_013396955.1 Regulus satrapa | reverse complement strand
ACATAGATTTGCAAGTTATTATTATTTTTGTTATGAGTGGGAAGAGAGGTGAGGATGCGCCGTGCGAAAGGCAGAATAAGCTGGGCACAATTCCGACTTAAATAAATGCTGCGTCATAAAAGTAAAAAGGGTAAGGCAGGAGGAAGGGTGGGATGCAAAAAACAAATTGTTCTGTTTCTCCTCTGTTTGGGAGAGTAATTAGCACTCTTGTGAATCATACAAACTGCATACAAATCAAATATATTTTTATTTACATAAAAATGGGGGGAGGTTTTCTTTTTTTTTTTTTTTTTTTTTTTTTTTTTTTTCCCATCTCGAAACATCCTCACAAATATTTGGCACTGCCTGAGAGAAAGCCACTTCAAATGCAGCTTTTCAGCCTGCCCATTCCAGCCAGCCCTGCTGTGGACATGAGGACTCTTAGCCAGTGGCAGCCCCTTCCCAGCAAATGCCTTCTCTCAGGGTGGTGGGGTTAAATGGGTACACAAAATAGCTCAGCTCCACCTCACAAAAAATCTTGCCTAAGGAGATGCCACATTTTTATAAGCTGTTGGTTCTTGCTTTTCCTCAACAGGTTACTTGTCCTTCCACCCTGAGATGCCGTGAGTTCAACTGCGCGTGGCGTGAAAACGGCCATGAAGAGGTGTGATACTCTGTCCTTCTTTGCTTTTTGTGGCTGTGGTCAATCCCATGCCCTTTTTTCAGTGCTCCCAGCTGTCCCCCTAATCTTCCCATTATAACTTTTCCCTTTCTCTAGTGCCATTCTCTGTCTCCAGCTCTGGCTTGCAGATCACATCATCTGCAGAGCTGGAGGAGCTCCCGGGACCCTGGGTAGGAGTGGTGGAAAGAGCAGAGGGTGGCTTGTGACAGCAGTTTGGGGTGGCCAGAAGCCACCTGAGGATGCAGGAAACTGCACTGGGCCACTCTGCCTAAACAATGCCTTGGGGTACACACAGACACAACAAGAGATGTTGCTGGTGGCAGCAGCTGCAAGTCCCTGACCTGAGTGGACCCCGTGGAGCTCATCTTGTGCTCTTTCCCTCATCTCCCATATCTTTCCCTGGGCTTCACAGCCCATGGCACAATGTTCCAGAGTCAGCTGCTGTCCTTGAGTTGCTCTGTGCACGGATGAGAGCGTGACCAGCCCAGCTCCTGGACCCAAATGCCCGAGGGCAGAGCAAGGAGAAGAGCTGCGCTTCCCAGCTGAGGCCTGGGAGCAATTTTGGCCAAGGAATGACTTTCATCTGGAGCACATTAGCCATGGGTGGTGCTGCTGGGGAGCAGCAGCTCTACTTAAGGCAGTCTCTGCCAGCTGCCCCTGGGCTCTCAGCGGTGGAGGGGCTGTGCCAAGCTGGGCTCTTGGGTGCTCCCATGTGGGATGAGGTCTCCCGGAGAGCTGTTCCTGTGCTGGGAAAGCCTTCTGTAAGTGTAAGGTTTGACCCACCTTCCCTCCCCTACCTCTTCCCTTCATTCCACAGGAAAGCAATCATAGTATCAAGTGTTTCTTAATAACTTTTTAGGCTGATGACTAATTTTTCAGCCATGCTGAATGATGGGTAATAGTACAATATTAAGCCCTGCTGTGAAAGAGGTGTCCAAGTGAGAAAAGCATTAGGGAAGCTGTGCAGGAGAGGGAGGTTTCTGAAATATCCCTGTTTCAGGAAAGCCTCTGTCCAGAGATTCTGTGCCCGGAAAGCTGAAACCAATCCATTGCCAGGTAGAAACCCATAAGAAAATGAATTTTGGTGGAGCTCGTGTTTGTGGCCTTGCCTTGCTGGCTATGGGTAGGAGACCTAAGAGGTTTTTTTCTCTTAAAACCCTCATCCTACCCTGGGGGAGGATATTGGATTTCAATCCAGGCTTTTCAGATGGGCCTCAAACAAATGGGAGGGCTTGTGAAAAACACGAGGAAGTAAGATGTGGGTTTGGATCCCAAAACTCCTGTTGCTAACAAGGAGCCATGTGAGTGCTGCTTTGGAGGCTTTCAGCTCTGAATTGCTGGATACTCCCTGTGGTGCTCACATTTGTGGTGCCTCACAGGCTCCCAGGCACTTTGGGCTGGACAAATTCACTGCTTTGAGCTTATGGTCCCCATTTGGGGATTGTGAGCTCCGGACAGGCCTTGTGCTGTGCCTTCCCCGCTCTCCAGCTGCAGCCTTCCATGAGGATTTACCTGAGGGGAGTGGGGAAGGGAACAGGAACAGGATGAAATCACCTTTTTGTGTAAGTCAGCTGATGTGCCGTATAAAATGCTAGTCTAGGTTTTGAACCTAGAATTTTCTTTAATAACAAACCCTGGTCAATGAATGTAAAAGCCCCATGCAGAGCCTTTTACTGTGTTAGTCATAGCTTGAAGCCTTTATGTTCCCTCTTCTAATGGCCAGAATTATCCAGCATGCCTTGTTACAGTGCAGTCTTTGGAGGGTGTGGAAGTAATGATGGTGCCTGAATGCTGTTCCAGAGATCACTGCTACAATTCACAGCAGATAATAGGAGCCACAGCCAGATGGATAATAGAACTGACTGAGATCCATTTATTGCTAAGAGACTGTCTGAATATTTGTACATAGCCTGAGCCACTCCACCCTCCTTCATCACTTTTCCTAGGAAAGAGGGAGGAAAAAAAAAACCCCAAAAACACAGGCCTAGAGCAGAATGGGAAGAAGGGAGTGATTTTCAGACTCTGATGCATTCATAACTTCTATTTTTTTATGGCCTTTGTCATAACTGAGCAAGAATAGTGTAGGTTGCTAAGGTATTTACAGCCTGCCTGTGCAAGTGAAGGTGTGGGATGGCAAAAAGGAACAAGTGGTGGATTTGGGATGAGAGCCTATGTGAAGTCTAAACTAACCCCAAGCCATCTTTCCTTGCAGGTAAACAAGCTGCCTGATGGAAGGTTTCAGTGATGGGCTGCAGGCAAAGCCAAAGTCCAGGATTACAGCAGTAGCCACGCTAGAAAAGGTTGACCTGTTTCATAGCATCATGGTTCACCAGCACTTCAAATTTTCTTGGTCTTCACAAGCTTGCTAAGCTGCTTAGGCCTTGCAGAAGCTGTCTGGAGAGGTAATTTGTGTGCCAGAAGGTATATGTGTTGTTAAAGGTACTCAGGATTTTTGGTGTTTGACTGACCCTCCACTCACCCTTTCCTGTCTTGGAAGTGTTAGCAGTTTCTAAGGAGAATGGGAGAAATTTTTAAGAATTAATGAGCTAGAGAATTTTTTCTTGCTTTTGGAGTGTTTTTCAATGTGATGTATGTTTGTGCATATGGAAGTTAAAATACTTGTAGCTTAAGCTCCTGGTGGTTGGCCTTCATCTTTCAAAGGGGCCCATGGCCGTGTTAAGCCCTCTCTTATCCTGGTGCTGGCTCTGTCTGTTCAGTGTCTACTTTTTCTAGGATGATGGTGAGGAGAAAGAAATATAGGCAATAATCAAATCCAATGCAGCAACAAAGGAAAAACTGATGGTAACATGTTTTCCTACTTATTTTTCAAGGTGGTGGTGAGTAGGGAAGTTAAGCTGCAGCGTTCCAGGCTCTGGGGAAGAAATGTGGTTTGGTTGGGTTGCGGAAAGCAGCTTTGTGGTAGTTTAGTTCATTGCTGGCTCCTGGCAGCAAACCTGGCTGTGCTGAGGCCCTGAAGGAGGTGGATGATGTGCTGTGAGAGCTCCCTGCCTGCCTGCTGAGCCATGACTGGTGGCCTTTCCCACTGCCATGGTTTCCTGGACCCTTCTCTCAGCACTTGTCTGGGTGCTGCCAGTGAGTAAATGCAGTTTTGCCCCCACCTTACCCTTTGCTTTGAAACACTTTGTGGTGTTGAGCACGCCTGAGGGTGTCTGATCTGAGGCACTCATGGCTCCCAGATGTTGGAGCTGCTCCGCTGGCATGGAGTCCTTGCCAAGCCTCTCTTCTGTGACCATTCATTTTGACATTCCACATTTTTTTTCCGATCATCCCGGAGGTACTGAGACCCTTTTCTTTACTGATCAAACAGTCTGTTAGCAACACTTTTTTTTTTTTTTTCCTGTGGTCCTTGGGGAGGAAAAGTCAGCTCTGTTGTGATAGGCAGACGTGTTCAGGTGCAGCCCTGGATGTGGTCACATGCTGCCAGTTATTGATAGCAAGCTGTAGGGGAGATAAGGGCTTTGATCACCAGCCAGGGCTCCTGGGCTCTGTTCTTGGCTGTGAACAGGTGTGTGAACACGGAGCACCTTGACTTCTCTGTCATTAGGACCAGGTGCTGATTTGGGCAGGACAAATTTGGACAACCTCTGTGTGCTGGAGGCTGAAAAACAGTTTCCTGTGGTGGACAGTGAGGGAGTAACAAGAGCACCTCTCATAAAGGGGGATTTGTATGAAAATGAAGCAGCTGGGTGCTTGCTTACCCCTGGATACAGCAGATGTACAGTGCTGGGGAGTCCTGACCTCCCCTAATAAGGGTGCAAGGTGCAGGACCAGAAATCAGAATTCTCCATTTTAGGCTAACCCTTTCTTTCATGTTGTCTTTAGAAACCCAGAGGTCTGCAACATGGGGTATTGCACAAATGTGAAGCAGAGCCCTGCAAAAGTCCCAGTATCTTGAGTTGTTTTCCAGCTAGTTGGGAGAGATCTTTGTCTTGGAGAGCCTTTCCTCTTGTGAGACTTCCCCTGGGAGGTTATGTGCAATGAGCCTTTTGCTAGCAGCAAATGCTAGTCTTGAAGCACTTTTGTGGAAGGTGGAGGGGTGGGGTTTCCTCTTCTACACTGAAATTAAACATCAAAATTTTACACCCCATCAGTTGACTCTTTCAGCTGAAAGATCCCACCAGTGTTCTGGGAAGACAGTGTTTGTTTTGGGGGCTTTTCTCCCCTTTTTTATTCTTTTTAAGATGCTATAAGGAGGGCTGCTTCAGGGCAGATGTTAAGAGACCTGGGCTACTAAGATTTATTAAGAAATAGGTTCATCACAAAAGATACAGGTACATCCCAGGCTAAATTTGGATTTTCTAAGATGTTTTGTTACCCAAACTGAAATGTGATGTTTAGGTAGTGGACATTCCCCGATTCCAGGAGTAAGTTATTACATTTCTTCACACACAGTATGGCTCACTTGCCAAAATTCCTTCAGAGTTCTCACAACTCCTAGGTTTAGGTCAAACAGGCATATATGCTAAGGGAAAAGGAATGTCTTGAGCTGTGCTCAAAAACAATGACTATATAGTTTAAATATCATTTTGAGGAAAAGAATTTATGTCCCAGAGGAATGAACCCAGAGCAACTCCAGCACTGCTGCTGCGTATGACAAAGTATAACTAAAATGTTTTTCAAAGGCTGCACTGTCTCTCTGGAGATGAGCCCTTTCCTTGCCATCTCTTGGATGATGGTGGCCAATTTTTTTCCACAGTAGGAGTTGGTCAGTGGTCAGTCTTCACCACAGTGTCTACATGAAGTTACTGTGATTTATGGTCCCAAATCACTGAGGTATTTTTGAAATGTTACTGTTAGGCTCTTAAAAAAAAAAAAGAAAAAAAGAAAAACCCTATTTTCATAAAGTTTAGGAGTTGGCGGAGATGGAGGCTGCCTAATCTTCAAACAGATGGCTGAAGACTGCTTTCCTAGTGGCCAGCAAGACCTGAGCTCTAACTGCAGTTGTGGCTATAAATAAGTTGTGGACCACAGGCAAATTCTTACGCTTGCTTCCTCTTGTCCAGAGTGGCTGAGTTTGTTCTTAGAAACACAGCTGGTCCATCCTGCATGGTGGAGGCTGACAGGACCTGTGAGACCCACCCGTGCCTGTGGCAATCCTTTATTTTCAGATTCCGAGTCCCTCAAAGACACAAGGGAGAGGAAACGTGTGGATTAAACAAAAGACATTTTACTCTATGTTTTTCTGCAGTTCAAGCCTGAAATAGCACAAATGAACAACAAGTTTTGATGCAGACTACTAGGTTTCCTGACAGGATGAGTGATCTTTTTTAAAAACATTGATGGACATGCTTAAAATCCTCATTTAAGCAGGAGATCCTTTCTTGAATCACATGTTGCCTCTGCTCACCCTGAATAGTCAGTGTACGCC
The DNA here is from genome assembly GCA_013396955.1 of Regulus satrapa. NCBI lineage: Eukaryota > Metazoa > Chordata > Aves > Passeriformes > Regulidae > Regulus > Regulus satrapa. The sequence continues at coordinate 1,175,962 of VWZN01005593.1, read as the reverse complement.
GCTAGAAGACCAAAGAAAGAGAGCAGCAGCACCATCAGACATAGAAAAGTGGGACAAAATCCTGTTTGAAATCCAAGACCTGAGCATGAACTTGCTTGCAGAGATGATCCAAAATGCTGTCTAAATCATGGGAGCGTGGAAAATTGGATGTGACCACCCAGGAACTCCCTTGGGTTTTATGCCCAAGCTGCTGACTACAAAGCTTTTCACTTGTATTGTTTACCAAGTGCATGTGTAGTTTCAAACAGAAGTATCTGAAAATCCTCTCCATTTGTTTTGCTGGCTCAAAGCAGTGATCTGTGTTCCTTTTGTTCTAGACCTGACAAATGTCTCAAACATAAAGCATAAACAAAGTTATAATAAGGCATGTAGGAGGAATTCCAAACATTCCTGTGCTTTGCCTTCTGCCATCAGTATAATGGCTATAAACTGGTATTTTGACTATGACAGATTAATTTGAATCTGTGGCTTGATACATCTGCAGTGATACACAGAGTGAGTGCATGAAGAATTGAGGCCTGTTGCCACTCCTCCACACTGGTGTTTCAGGTTTAATGGAGCTGTGCAACTCTTCAGAAGATCTTTTATCTTTCTTCTCTGTCTGTTAAGATCAAGCCTAAGCAAGCAGGCTGAAAGCTGCTGCTGCCCTTTGACCTGTGTAAGGGAAGCTGAAGAGTGTGACTTAGGAGGAAACAGCAAGAAAAATAATAGTCTGTGATGAAAACTTGCCTGGGTGGTTCAGTGGGGAACCCTCTCGTTACACCAGTGCTATGAGGTCATGTAGCTTGTCTGTACAGCAGAGTCTGTCTAGTGTGACCCACTTTGCATGTCCCCAGCTCTCGTCTGGTTCAGGTTTGTTGCTCATTGTGGTCTCCAGTGTTCAGCTCTGATTGGTCTGGGAATTTTACACTTTGTGACCTAAATCCTTCTGAACACCTCTTTATACCAGAACAGGCAACCATAATTCCCCTGAAGCTGCAGTGCAGTCAGAACCCAGAGCCTACCTCTGAAGGACAGGAAACTTCTACTGTATCCTGACTTCAGCCTCTGCTCCAAATCTGGGCCAGGTGGTATGAATTTCTCACAGAGGTCTTAGAATTAATCTTACTGATTACTGTACAACTGTAATTAATGAGAGGTATTGCCTGTAACCATATAGATTAAAAGGAAAGGTCCCAGTCTCTTACTCTTACAAATACAATCTACTGCCTAGTTAGCGAGGTCAGAAAAAGATTTTGTGAGCCTGGGCAGGAAGTCTAAAGCTTAATTTGTCGCTCTTCTGCTACCGTTAGGGAGTGACAGGGTTAGCAGGCCATTGCTTCTATCTGTTTGGCACTTCTGACTTTCTGTGTCTCCCTAGGGAGTGGTCTTGGTCCTTGTATGAAAAACTATGGTGAGGGTCTCTTATTACAAGCACTGAGGTTTATCAGCTAGTAGCTATAAAGCAAGCCAAGGTCCAGGAAAATCCGAAGGCTGCCAGCCAGGAAATATCCCTACACAGGTAGGAAATTTCCAGAGAGTAATTTCAGATCCTCAGTTTGTATTAATGGACCTGATTCCCTGTTTTGTAGAACTGTACACTTGAAAATAAGCTGAAATATAAAAGAGAGAGAATTTAGTCATGGTAGCTTAAATCCTTTTCTTTTGAACCACGTGGAATGTCAGGAGGACAGGAAGCTCTCCCAGGGGTAATACCATCCAAAACTCTAGCTGCCTCTGAATTAACAAAGTCCCCAAATGGACTGATACCACAGGATGCAGATGTTTTAGTTCTGGCAAGTAACATGAAACTGCAGGCCAAGTTTATGCTAAAATTTTCTCCTTTTTTCATAGATATTGCTTTTAAAAAAATAAAAACAAACCAAAAACTAACTGCTCACTCAGACTATAAGCCTTGTTTAGAAACATGAATGGGTGTATGTTCTCCTGCTGGTTTGGTAATTTGGTAGATGTTAACACAATGTAAATACAGCACAATACAGTTTGGCATGGTGTTTATAAGGACATATGGGAACTATCATTTTTATGCAACCTAGTACTGGGTTTAGTGCTTCTGAAGGGCTTCTGCTTTGACTGTGTGTGAGCTTGAATGTAGTGGGAATGAATTATGAAGAGCAGTGAGAAGTGCATGTCTTGTAAACATGGTAATGTTGAAAGACCCAGATAGATGGGTAAATGTTTTTCAAAGCAAATTTTTTAAAAAATAATAAAAAGAGGCAAATCTGAGGTCAGATGACAAAATCTTTGACATGCAGGACTGAGTGCTCTTCCTGTTTGGGAGCATTTCCCTCTCATGCCATATGGAGAACAATCATTGACACAGCTTGTCAGTCTAGGTCTGCTCTGGCCCAGAAAAGAGGTGGGCTGCCAGCTACAGATCCTACAATGAGCCCATGTCTTCACTGCTCAGTGATTCCCTTGTGCAGCAGAAATGTTGGACATCTGTTGCCAGCCAGAGAAAAACCCAAAACCCTTGGAATGTGAGTATGAAATGCACTGTCTGAATCAATGAATCAAAGTTGCCACAATCCTAATTTACTGCATATGAGATGTTTAGACCAGCAGGGCCTTCCTGGCCTTTGCTAGTATAACATGTTGCAGAGCATCTCTCTGTATCGTATAACAAGAGAAGAGTGAATGTATGCAAGGCAGAATGCCAGCAGAGGCTTTCCAGTGCTGCTGCAAGGGTGTTTGCCAGGCTAGATGATACTGAGGATGTATCAAGCCCCAAACTGCAGTGGTGGGGGGGAAAAGAGTTATTTACATAGTGATCATTGCAATTGGACTTGGAGGAGTTTCCTCCCTGACCCCAAATCTGGCATTTGGTCTAAGTTTGCATGGGTGAGGGAAAACAAACTGATTGAGTATGTGGAAGGCAGGAGGAATTCCCTGCTTCCTCTTCTCCCTTCCCAGCTCATCTGTACCAAAGATTGATCTCTGCTCTTTCTATCCAAGGTGAAATGCTTTGGGTGCCCAAGCTCATGGATCAGAAGGAAAACATCACTTGTGGCCCATATCATAGCTGGAGTAAGTGAGAGAAAAGTCCATTATTTTGTTTCTGCCTGTAAGGGACAAGAGAGCATCATTAGGAAGGGTGACAGCACGGGGTTTTCATTAGGCAAAAGGAAGGTTTCATGCAAAGCCAAGTTACTTTCATTGCTATGGAGGCTTCATGGCACTCTAGTTCTTGGGTGTGGGCTCAGTCCCCCCATTGAGACTTGTTTATTCCAGAGCTCAGTAGGTTTCTGGGAAGTGCTGTAATAGCTGGGAGGAGATCCCATGGAGAGGGTGGATTCTCTCGGACACATGCTGTTTAACAATGCCACTGTCTGCAGAGAAACAGAAAATAAACAATGCAAAATCCCTGCCGTAAACCATGCACAAACACCAGAATATGAATAGCCTCTCGGAAGGTGGCTAGTGCCAAGCAGCTTTGCTGCTATTGTTTATTGTGGTAGAGGAACTAGAACCAGCTTTTCAAAACAGGCCAATATTGCCCATTCATAATGGGTTAATGGTTTCTGCAGCTGAAACTGAAGTATAATGGTTCCTGGTGAAATGGGGGAAACATCTGTAGAAAGCAAATTTGGAAGCAGTAAAAACTGCAATTAATTAATTTTGTTTTATTCAGACATCTTGAGCAGGGAGAACGAAGGCCCTGTTTGGATAGCTGTTGCAGTTTCAAGCAGTAGAGGCTGAGGGATTGTCTCTGAGGAGAGATCACTGAAGCACCAGGCAAGAGAAGCAGGTGAAAGCAGTCAGATGGGTGGGAGCCAAGTGTTGCTGGAGGGTGGGTTCCTTCCAGCTTGGAGTGTTCTGGGATCCTGTGTCACTGAGCAGCTCTGCAGGGTAAATTGGAAGGTGCTGAGAACATAAGGTCAGTGCTGTTGGCATGTCTGGGGGTGTTTTCCTCTGGATCAGCTCTACTCTCCAGTTCTCAAGATTGGATGTGGGTGTCTGGAGTATGCTTAATATGCTCTGGCATATATCTCTGTCTGGCTTCATCTGAAAGGAGTTCCCCTCCAAGATCACCTTGTGAAGTGAACCCAAGTGCAGTAAGTGGGGATGAGCTGGAGATGTGCTTCAAAAGCCCCTGTTTGTCTGAGTGCAGATGCTTGTGTTGGTATGCTCTAGGCATGCTGACATATGTCTGAGGAGGGAAGAAGCTCCTGGGGCATGCCAGCTGCACATCTGTAAAGCCCAAAAGTATGTGTTTGAGCCAAGAGAGAGTGCAGGGTGCCTTGATGCTGCCAATTGCCTCTTGTGTTTATTCTTTGTGTGCAGGTCAGCTGACTGGGGATTGTTTTATTCTTCTGTCTGCAAGTTTTGGGCAACCCAGGGAACGCATAGCTTTTGGAAAACTGCTCCCTGAACCTTTGACAAGGCCACTGAAACTTATCTGTGGCCTCTAGGGAAGGATTGCAGGTGTTTAACAGTGAGCCTGGGCACGCTCAGTGCCTAGGTGGCAGTGACTCTCATTTACCCTCTACTCGTCCATCCCAGCCATTTGCAAGGACACAGCTGCTGTGTCTTTGAGTGAACTGGAGACAAGGGCTTTCCCCAGAGGAGCCAGGTCACTCTAAAATAAGATAAACACCACCTATGCTAATTGCAGTGGAAAACTGAGAGCAGCTTGTATTGGGCTGCTGTGTGTTGTCTCTAAGTAGGGATTATGCAGAGCAGCTGGGTTCCAGAAGGGCTCTGGAAAAAAAAAGATGCTCAGAAGGTAACAGTGTCTCCTGCACCAAGGGGCAGTTTTCAGGTGTGGGTTTTTTGGGGTTTTTTTTTTTGAGATATATTTTTAGGAGCTGCTGGTATCTGCATTTAGGTTGTGAGCCCTGGAGCCTGTTTTCTATTCACAAATGCATTCTGTAGTGAAGATCAGTTTGTCAGCACTCTTTTTGGTTTGTTTTTTTTTTTTCCCCTCCTAACATATGACCCACTCTGGGTTGTGTGAAGGAGATGTGGATGGTATGTGACAGGAGAGAGGCTGCAGTCTGCAGCTGACTCCCCAGCGGGCCTTGGTACTTGGAACGTTCCCAAATGCAGCATCTCCCTGTGGGCCAGTGCAGCTGGACACAGCACAGGGCAAGTGGTATCTGGGACACCACTGAGGTGGATAGGGGTCTGCATTTTGGTGAAGGATGACATGCTGGACTTTCAGCAACTCCTAACACAGCTATTGACATGCTCAGCACGAATGAACCCCAAGGGTTTATTCAGAGGTGAGTAAAACAAGATCCTTTTCTCTGAACAGCAGCAGCTGAGTGGCTGGTGAGTACAGTGGCAGTAACTTCCAGCACATGTCCAATTGGACCAGGTCCTAAACTTGATTGTAAGAAGCTCTCAAAGCTTAGTGCTGCACCTTAAAGCTCTTTAGCTCCTCCCTAGCAGCAGGCACTGTAATGATTAAAGCTCTGAGATTGAAAATATAAATGGCTGCAGCTGCTGGAGCCATTCCTTAGGTCAGATTTTCGCCGCCTGGTTCAAGGTTAAAAGTCTGCCAGTGATTCCCACTGAGCACTATCCCAAGGCACAGAAGTACTGCCAGGGTTTATACTGTTCTAGCCAAACCATGTCTGCGTTGGCCCCATTGCAAACCAGGTCCTGAAAGGAAAAGGACAAAAATCTTGGGGACCCTTTAGAGCCTGACCTGCAAGCATGGCAATACATTCTGTTTGTCCTGCAAGCTCTCCAGCAATGAAGAAAGCAAATACCAGTCTGGAAATAGCTTGTCTTGACTCTCCCATCTTTTTAGAGTGCAGACTAATACTGCTTACCCTGCTGCAGTTGTGTTCTGAGCTTGCCTGCCAAGGACAACCATCCTTGTGTTCCAAGAAAGCCATGGTAAACCAGAGCAATGTACCCTTAAAATCGTGCTAGACAAGCTTTTGAGAGTTCAAGAATTAAAGTCTGCATGGATGAAGGAATCAAAAATTCTTGAAGTATTATCTGGCCTCAAAGAACAGACTGAATTCTAGCTATTTTAGGAGTAGATATTTCCAGATTATTCTTTTAGGTACCCCATCACTGAATTATTAGGCATGCCTGACAGTCTGCTACATAGAATACCTTGAAGAATTAGGGAAATTTTATCTCTTCTCAAACACCAGGGAAGTGAGACATATGGAGACTAAAATCCACATCCTCAAAGGAATGTAGATTTGTAATTTGCACTGGAAAGTGGTGGAGATAGCAGGATTTCCTCAGGGTTATGGTTAAGCTGATTGACTTTTCTGGTTTATAGGCATGTAATTGATTATCTTGGAGGCTCTGGGTCTAAGCATTTTCCTTAGATGGTGTCTGTAGGGGAGGGCAGAAATGAGCCTGTGTTTCCTGAGCCAGTCTTCCCTCAGTTGCTTCCCTGAGTCACTGCTGCTGCCTGTGATGGTGTTTCTTGCCCTTGCTTCTGAACCCACTGATCTGAGCTCTGTGGGAGCCAGGTGAGCTCCGATTTTTGCTAAAGGTATTACAGGGGTCGTCTTTCAGACCCCAAACACAAGACCCTTCTCTTATTTTTCCTGTTATCGCCCTGGTTTCAGCTGTGCAGTTTGGAGTGCCTGGACTGGCCTCGCCTCTCCTTGACTAACCTCTCACAAACAGCCACGAATTTTTGAAAAGGGCCTTGGTTTGCTCTGCCAGCACTCCTTAATTTTGCCTTTCCTCCTTGCAAGCCACACTGAAGCAGTGCTTTGCTATTCTCCAGGAGGGGAAAAAAAAAAAAAAAATAAAGTAGGTCATGGTGTCATGTAAGGCAGCCGAGCACTAGCACAGAGCCAGGCGAGCGGAGCAAAAAAAAAAAACCAACAAAAAACCAAAACAAACCCAGTGGGATCGGAGATGATGAATGACCAGCTGTGCGGGATAAGCAGGGATGAAGGGATGGACGGACGGAGGGAGGGATGGATGGAAGGGGAGCGCAGGAGCCCAGCGCAGGTGGAGGCTCCGCTCCCGGGGGGCTCCGGCTCCGCTGGACCATGCGCCCTCTCCCGGCACAGCTGTTCCCTCTGGAACTGCTCTCCTTGCTCGTACGAGCAGCGGCGGGGTTTGGCTTTTTTCAGTGGTTTTTATCATGGTTTTCTTCCCCTCGCCCCACGGTTCAGTCCAAATAGCGCTTGCAGAAAGTGTGGGACAGGCATGGAAAATCACTCTTAGCAGACCAGAGAAATCTTTGGTTGCAAATAACTTTTTTAAAAGTTAAAAACAATTTTAATCCCATTTATAAATTAAAGTCCCTTTGTTTTTGTAAGTTGAGGGGGTTTTTTTTTCAGAATTAACTTTTGAAAGAAGGAGGGGGTTTTATGCCTGCTAGCTCTCTTGATTCTCACCCAGCATTACTCACTGGGCCTGGAAAAGATCTCTTTGAAAGATGGACTCGAGCCTGACCTTATCTCTGAGGCAGGATTCCACCCTAGCGTTTAAAGGGAGAAATTCAGGTCTGCAGATGTGGCTTATCCCTGTAAGCATCCCTTAACTTGAAATACTGATTAGAGTTTGGTGTGGATGGATGATGATCTCTTTACATGACTAATTTAGAATTTCAACCTATTAAAAGAAAACCCAAAATTAAAACAATGAGAAACAAGGGTGAGAATCAAACTTAAAAGACAAAAACATTTCAGAGCACTGGCAGCTGAGAGATCTTGGTGTGTTAATCTTCTTGCTGTACTCCTGTAGATACAGTGATTGATTTTTGACTCTCAGCAGCCTGTTATGGCATTGCTATTGTCACTCAAGAGAAATTCACTTTGGATTTGTCCTGGGTCAATGCGTGTTGCAGGGTTCCCAGTCCTCCAAAATACATGCAGCAGGGACAATGTACTCCTTCCCCAGGTCTCAACCCCAGAGCTGGGGTGGGAGACCACTGAGAGGACATGATCTTGGATTAAGAGGCTCAAACTTCCAAAGCTTAGAAGTGATTGTTCTTATAGAATTTACAGGACTTTATGTTTTTTTTTGTTGTTGTTGTTTTTTTTGTTTTGTTTTGTTTTTGTTGGTTTTTTTTGGTTTTTTTTTTGGTTTTTTTGTTTTTTTTTCCTGTAGCCCTGTTCAGAGAAATCAAAAGTTTTCTGTGTGGGGCTGGCATTTAAATCCTGCTCGTAGCTCCCATCCTCTGGCTGTAAATGCCTCTTCAGTCACTTGAGACAAACCTTCCCTTGTACCCAGTGTTTGGGGGATGAAGCTGTCATGTTTAATAAGCTGAAAAATTCTTGTGGTTTTCCCCACTCTTTCCCTGTATCAAACAGGGCTGGTGGAGCAGAACTGGGCAATCTCCTAGTGTTGTCAGCATTTGCTGCCTGAGCTGCACTGAAACCTGTGCTAAAGTCCTGTATCTGAATGTTTCTTGAAACCTTCATCTTTTCCGGTTCTTCAGCCAATTTACTTCTACAAATGCTTGGAAATGCTGGTGAGTAGTGGAAGCAAGCAGCCTCCAGTCTAACCAAGGATTTCTGCTGCTGCTGGCTCCGTAGAAGAGATTTTAAGGTCAGTTTTAAAATAGTTCTGCCTAGAAAGAGCTGGTTCGGGAGGATGGCACTAGCTAATATGCACAGACCAGAGATCTGCAGCCAGTTGTTCCTGTGGACAGCCTGTATCTGGCGTTTGAGCTGAACCGTGGTATGCAGAAAGCTCTTCTGTCCAGAGTGAGAGTCTCAGCAGTGCCAAGGGCCAATTACCCCTTCCCTGTCAAAAGGAAGTGTCCTGTTTACTGTTTGAACTGGCAGACTCAAAATTCCAGCTTTAGTCTGGGCTTCTAAAAGATTCTGGTTCCGAGATCTTTGGATACTATACAGGCATCAACAAGCCTTTTTGGTGCCCCTAGGAGGCTGCTTGGTGAGGAGGACGCCCCTTGCTTAAGAAAAGAGGCCACGAGAAGTGAGGGGGGGTGGACAGGGGCCTGTCCCTGTCCTTGTGCTGGTGTTCCTGGCTCCTTCTGCCGTGCTTGAGGCGTGTGACAGCTCTGTGCCACCCTTCACAAAGGCTCTGCTTGTCCTGCAGCCACCAGCCCGTTTTATGAGCGGAAACTGAGTCAGCACAGGGTGCTCACCAGGGTAGGCCACTGCTGCTTCTCCTACCCACTAGGTGTGAGCTTGGAAAACAGTTTGAAACAGAAGCATAAACTGGGCTTTGTTGAAATGTGTTAGCTCACCTGGAGTCTCCAGAACCTGTGTGTATTTTTGGAAGCAGAATAACCCAACTTTACAACTTGCAGTATTTGGAAGCGCAGCACAATTGCATGGCTGTTCCAGCCCCTGCGAGACTCAGAGATGAAAATAATGGGTTTTGAGGTAGCGAGTGGAGTGGAAAGATCCTTTGGGAAGTAGCAGTAGATTAAATGGCATCAAAGCATTGCTGGTGTTCATTTACTTGCCCAAAGGTCTTTAGGTCTTCTATTAGGCTCTCCCTAATTATTTGTAAGGCGATAAATCCAATCAGAATACTGAAAAATATTCACCCAGACCAAGAATTGTGTTTTAGTGTTCTTCCTAGTACATTCCATTTATCATGTTTAGAAGGTTGGCTGGTGCCACTTTCTTTTTCTCATTTCATGGTGATCAGCAGGTATCTTGATAACCAGAGCTTCAGGATTTCAGAGCCAAATTTGTGCCAAATAGTGTCTATTCTCTCATTTCTTTCTTCCCTTACTCTTCAAATACTAGGAGTTGTAACAAAGCCGGCTGTCAACCTTTGGCTTGGATTCTAAATACTGACCCACATCCAAATTTTGCAATTGGTTCCATTTGTTACAATGGATGGAACTAATTCTCTGGCTCCAAGTACAATTAGATGAATCTAGATCATAATTCTGGGCACTGAATTAAAAAAATAAGTTCATTTCCCTTTATCTTCTCCTTCCATTGACTAATAATAGTCCAGTACAAGCCTTTCCTCTTCAAAAATCTATTATGAGCCTCCTCAAAGGCCAGTGAAGCCTATAAAGAGAGAGCATGACAACCTGAGAGGGAACAGCTTGTCTTCACATGCTTGCAGGACCAAAGTAGTGGAAACACATACTTTGGGGGACTTTCAAATAATCATCTTTCTTTTAGTTTTGCCTTATGTCCTGGCCTCTGTATTTTAACCCACGTTGGATTGTTTGATTACGTGTTTTGACCTTCCCTGCAGTGAACTGCACAGCAATGGTTTTGTGCACTTTTCTACAAGACAGCAGCTGAACCATTTCTTTGTGCTGCAGGTCCTGTGGGGTACCCTGTCAGTGCTGGGTGTGCTCTGGGGCCGATACTTCCAGCCTGGAATGGGAAGATCAAAAAGCTGCCTATTCTGTGATCACTCTGGGTTAGGTGCTTTCCCTCCTGAGAGGTGGCTCCTCTGTCAACATCCCCAGCACAAACTAGACACCCATGGTGCTGCCTCTGGAGCATGGAAGACGATTCAATTCTGTTTCAGTAGTATCATTTCGTTTCAGGATCAAGCCCAGTAGCAGCCCAGAACTTTTAGGTTACTTACTGCCCTGCTAAAATAAAAAGCTGAGTTCATGGTGACCTTATGGTGAGACTGATTTTTTTTTTTTTTTCTTTTCAGGGGACTGATTCATAAAATAGGCCTAGAGGAAACAGGCCAGGAACACATATGCTATTCATAATAATGCCTCCAGAGAATAGCTCATTTCTTTTTCTCTTGCAAGGGTATTGTCAGACTTGTGTACTTCAAAACAGATCTGGCACTGACAGTACAGATAAGTTAATGAAAGTCTGCAGAGAGTTTGGGGTTTAATTTTTTTTTTCCCTTTAAACTAAGGGTAATGATAAGTTCTAATGAAATCCTATTTTAAATTTGGATTCTTTTCAACATCCCTTGCTTGTAGTTCTGAGGAGCTTTGCCAGCTTGTTCCACATCTTGAAGAACAGAGGATATCTGGAGTTGCTGTGTAGCAGCAGGAGAATGTATGAATCTTAAATTTCTAAAGAACCATGAACTAGTTACTCATGGAGTGTCAGGAGAGTCATCTGTAATTCCTTTACTCTGTAGAGTCCTGGGGAAACAGCTGGAGCACTGTGTACAGTTTGCTGAGCACATTTCAGGGAAGATGTGGACAATGGGGAGATGCCAAAGGAGAACAGGGAGAACAATTGTAGATCTTAAAAACATAACCTCAGAACAAGGAGGGGTGAGAAAGCTGACTTAACTGTAATTAAAATGAAGTACAAAAGGAGTTTTTCAAAAATGTAGAAAAACTCATGCAGAGAGGGAGGAAGACACAGTTGTCCATAGCAATGGAAATAGTATAAGGAGGAAGAATTGGTCAGATGCTTAGGAAACTTTCCTAGTGGCAGAGACTCTGATGCAGTAGTTTGAAATATTTGGGAATATCATGGGGTTCTTGTCACTAGAGGTTTTTAAGGTGAGGTTAGCTAAACAGATTAAAAATAACATACCTCATGCTCAGTTACCAGAAGTGACCAATATTTGCTCAGGATGCTTTCTAATAGCTGTCTAATGCAAAATTCAAGCTTTTTGAATAGTGTGAAACTTAGCCACCCTTATCGTTTCAAGCCTAAGGATTTATAATTGAGAAAAATTGGTTTTAAGCAAAACTGCCTCCTCTATTGACTTCAGCAAATCTTGGATTGTGTTTGCAGATATTACAGAGGATAAACAAGCAAAGATACCCAAGGAGTTGAGGCCTGAGATTTCAGCTGAGATGGGTGCTTTGAAATAATGTAAGAGGAAGCAGAATTACTTAGCCAAAATGTAATTCTCATGATGTTTAGCCCACATTAACCCCAGAGGAAATGTCAGCTGGTTTTCCCAACACTGATGCTTATTAGACCATGAAATATTTTTCCCTCTGGGAGATACTTAGAACTGAATTGGACAAAGTATTGGAAAATGTAAGGTCCTGTAAGGTTTGGAGACAAGAAGTTCCATTCAGTTGGGGCATCTGAACTGGGTTCAGTTTCCTATTTTGTCACTGTTTTATTCTGTCCTTTCATTGCTTTTATTTTGAGATCTACAGTTGGGAAGAGCAGGAAGTGCTGAGGTACTCTGACTGGAGGGTCTGAAGTGGTGTAGGATCTAATCCTGCTCCTGCTTTCAGAGATGCCGTGAGAACAATTGAGCAGCTGTGATGCTAAAGCAGAATAGGGACACCTACATTCCTGTGTTTGGAGGTTCATTGTTGGAGTTTACTGCGGAACTGCAGCCCATCAGTCAGTCTCAGGCCCTCTGACAAAGTGCTGGTACCTCAGCTAGCTCCCTGCTGGTTTGCTTTTAGAAGGCACTGTGACGTCTGTAGCAGCTGTGCGGGGTCATTTCCATCGCTCACCTGTACAAGAAGCAGTGGTGAGACTGATTTGGTGGCATTGCTTGCGTGTCAGTCTAATGTAGGTCTCAAACTCCCCTTTGGTCCAGGAGGTAGCAATGCCTGTTGTTTTGCATTAGCAGGAACTTACCTGGAACCCTGCTCTAAGAGTATTTTTTTTTCCAAGTGACATGCAGTCTGATATGATCTGGCTTTGTTTTTAATGCTTTTCAGAGAACAGCTTAAATTTTTGGTTTGTTTTGCTTCGTTCCTTATTATTCTGATGTAGAATGCTCCCTTCTGAAGCACACATGATTGATTTTTGTCATGGCTAACCAAGCAATGCTACTTACCATGCTCTTATCTTTCCAGATAGCAGCTGAGAAACAGGCCTGTAGGCTTGCTGTGAGTTCTGAGTGTGCATCTAAACATACTTGAACTCTGAAGATATTTAAGCAAAAGTCTTGATACACATGTCAAAAAAGATTGCTGTAATGTTCCAAATACTGCTGGATCAGTCACATACAATTAGAGGTCAGAATTTAGGCTGATGTTAGGGTTTCTTTTGCATGTGGCTGGGAATAATATGAAAATGGATCTGAAGGAAATCTAAAATGTGGAAAAGTTAAAACCAGGTTTATTCTTGTGTTCCCATTTGGGAAAGGCAAAGCCATGGAACCCACCAGAACACCTTTTCTGTTCTTCTCTAGGCTTGTAGATCCTGTACTCCTGAGTATCTGATTTCTTTGCCTGTTTTGGCTATCTTGTTTTTATCCTAGTTCCTCTCAGCTTCATTAGAGTCTTGCTTGTGTCTAATCAGTCTGTACTGTCCTTCAACTTCTGGCTGTCTTTCTTACAAATCTGTTTAATGCAGAGAGAAGCTGCTCCAGGAGGTTTTCTAGCTCAGCATGATGCCATACCAATATTAACATCTGAATGTGTGACCTTGTTAGTTCAGTATATGCAAGGTAAGTATTTTTTGTCTGTCCAATTCGCTGCTTGTTATTAACAAGGTGTGCTGTGTAAAAGAGTGCCATTAAATTTCTCCCAGCTGGAAGCCTTACTTTGATGTTAATTTACCCATTATAGGATTTGGGGGAGAACTTGAGCCATGGCTTAGAATACAGTTCTGGTAACAAATAATTCTGTAGCTAGACACTAATGCTGTATGACACCCTATAGCCATTGTATCAACAGCTCATGAGCAAAATCCTAAATTTTTGTAGTAAGTACAAGGATCCTTCTCTCTGTTATGGTTTGTTTCTTGTGGGACTTGCTGGAAGCCAAATGAAGTCTGCTATTTCCAAAACCATCAGGGAAAAATGAATGAATCAGCATAGTAAATAACTCACTGCTTATTTCCTGAAACAAAGAGCACCTGTAACATCCAAGGGGTAGCTGCCTGGCAGGAGACTGGTGGCACTTTTAGGCGTATAGGAATGTTGGGACTGGGTAGAGAGCTAGGGACAAGTGGATACACAGAACCAAGTGTGTGGTTAGGGCTATGAGACCTTTTTGTCAGGTACTGGTACCTCTTCAATGCCTCTTTCTGTTCCTTGATAATAAAGCCCATGTTTGTGTGGGATCTGACCTCAGGGGAGGTTAACGCTCCTCCTACTGAGGAAAGCCAAGTCACACTCCTTTCAGTCCTGTTTGCTGTTGCTTGCAAGGCTGTTTCTATTTGTGTTGTCCTTTGGGTGTGATGCCTGCAAGGTGGGAATTGCTTTAAGCTTGGTTTGTTTGGTGAGAGAAGGAAGGCCTTTTTGTCAGGTATGTTCTCTTCTGAACTTCAGCTTTTGCCAACTTAGTCCCAACCCTGAGGCTAAAGACACAGGTGTGAAGTGAGGTGAGTTATAAAAAGAAAAAAACACCCCAAAACACACGGAGTGGGCTTTTGAATGGGGGAGAGGAGGAGGAGGTTTGCTGCTGATTCTGGGTTGTGTGGAATGCCACAATACAGGGTCTGGACATGAGTTTCAGCAGCCCAGGGTATCCTGAGGCCCTGTGCATCTACTGATGGTGCTGCAGCAGCTAGCTGGAGAGCAGGGTCTCATGCAGGAGCCCTCTGGCTATGCCTGGGGTGGGAGAGGCTGCTTTTATCCTTGTCTTTAAGGATTTAGTCTGCCTATAGCAGAACAAATAATGTGGGAGCTGCCCCATGCCAGCCCCTCCTCTCTGTGCAGGCTGAGAGACTGCAGCTTTCTTGTTAAACAGGTTTAAGGTCACCCTTGAAATCCATCTCACGCTTGAACTGTAGCCTTTGCATGTGCAAGATATTGCTTCTCAGGAGTACCTCAAGGAGCACCCATGGGCAGAGGCATCTTTAATGTTGATACTGCACAGACTGGTGTAAAAGAAGTGCTTTTCCTTCTTGGAGACTTTAGAGATAACAGGAATGGGTCTGTGTCAACTTTGTGTTTGAGTGTATTTGAGGGGGGGTTATCTAAATGCCAGTTACTCTTCTGGTGAAGTGGAAATTATTAAGCAGCTGCTGACTCGGCTTCTCTGGCTGTAGGATGCAGATAAGAAATGTTGGCTTTCCAGATAATGAATGAGATTTTTCCCACATGGGAGGTACTTTGCAAAATGCAGGGTGTTAAAAATGGTGGTATGAAGGTCAGTGAGTAAACTCATATTCAGCCTTTGACCCTTCATGAGATGACCTAGCCATGCAGTAACCTTCAGTCCGAGGCCCAGAAGAAGATAGTGAGGTGATGAGGTTTCTGCTCGTGTGTTGTTGAACAGCAAAAAGGATGAGCACAGAACTGCTTCTTCCACAAAAGTCTTTAAGATACAATGATATAAAGAGGAGCTCTGGGAGATAAGGAAATGCATATAAGGTGCTCACAATCTTCTAGTGATGCCTTGGGAGTCACTGTAGTATGACAGAGACGTAAAAAAGTTTGGGTGGTGGGAGCTGAATTAGAGACTGGGGAAGTGGCTTTTACTTTCTAGTGGGGCACGGATTCCCTGCAGCAAGGTCTTTGCTCCACTCTTGTGTAATAATGACTTTCCCTTTGAAGACTTGCACTTAATGCAATCTTCAACAAATGCTGAAGCAGAAACAGTTGTCTGAACGGAAATTTTGGGTGAGATGCCAGAGGAATGAGCAGAGTTAATTCCAGTGAGTCCCTTCCCAACACTGTGGCGTGTAGCTGGGCTCAGTGGTAAACTCTCACCACAAATCAAGAAATTCTTTGCAAGATGCCATAAGAAGCTGTTCCCTGAGTGACCTTGCTGTGCTAGGTCACTGCTACCCACTGATGCCAAACCATGAGTGGGGTTTAGCGGATGGGAGAGGGAGGTAATGTGGAAAAGGGATGTTTGCCCATTGGACCACTCTTGGTCATGGAACACCGCTGTCAGGCCACTGCCAAGGTGACATGGGAAAGCATTTTGTTGATCGTTTAAGCAGATGAATTATTGCTGTGTCTTCCCAAAATGGTGTTTCATTTTTGCACTTTTCTCCTGAATAAAGCTGTCCTTGTTTCCTACCACGTTCTGCGCTGGCATGTGGAGGAACCGTGCCTGGCTAGTGTTACCAGAGATGCAGCCAGCCTGGAAGAGCAGGCGGGGATACGGGGATGGTGATCATGGTGCTCTGTGTTTGTAAAAGGGAAATTGTGTGAATCCACATGTCATAGATGCTGACGTCTCCTGACAAAGGTCTTATAAACCCTAACAGTCTTCTTGAAGGCAAGAATTTATTCTTGCTTGGTCTGCCAGCCATACTGGCTGCCTCTGAAGTTATGCATATTATGTAAGTATTTTCAGTGGCTGTTTTCCCAGGACCATTTTTTTACCATCTTCTCCACCCTCCCTGTCTGCAGAGTCATGTTTTAGACCAAGAGAAGGGGAGAGGATGTTGTTAGTAGCAATCAGTGTTATAAACATGCCCTGTATGGTTGTTTTGGAAGATTAACAGCTCTCACTGTCACTCTGTAGAGTGACTTAGCTCCCCAGAACTGTTCCTGCTTTTGTTCCCAGGAACAGGACAGTCTTGTCTTTCACCCAGCTTCCCTGCTCAGTTGAGGAGAGAGGAAATAGAAGTTGGAGCAAGGATTCACTCTGATCATAACTCCTTGCTTCCTCATCCTAGCTCAACACAGAGCTTTGCTCTGCTTTAACGCTGCTGGCAAAGTTACACTCGGGCCACTCTCCTTCCTTGCCCTGGCTTGCCCTCACTGGTAGGGTAATGCTGGGAATCCCCTGCTACGTGTGCAGCTGTGGGGGGGACACAAGCACAGCTTTGTGTTCAATGTGCTGTTTAGAAGCTGTTTTCTCATTGCTGATGATCAGAGCAACATCTGTCTCCTTGTTTACAAGGATGCAATTGTAAGATGATCAGAAAAGCTGGGTTTCTGAGGCTGCCACTTTTTCTAAATACTGAAATGGATTCCTGCACCAGCAGGAAGAATCTCATAATATATAGATAGACCTTCTAATCTGTTCTGCATTAGCAAATGATGGAGGCAGTCCAAGCAGCAATAATGAAAGTTTGTCTGATGGAAAGCTGTCAAGATCCTTTTAGCTACGTCTTGGTGATTTCAGTTGGTCTGAGTGCTGTCCTGCTGAGCTCTTAGGCACAGAGGTTTGACCCAGGTGGGGACTGCAGGTCCCTGTGTGCACCATTACCAGCCCTGCCTGGGAGAGTTGACAAATATGCTGGGCTGGGCTGTTCCAGTGCTGCCTCCTTCAGTGTGGGGAAGACCATAAAAGGTGGTATCTTCATCACTAGTCCCAAATATTGTCTCTAGTACTGATGGGGGAGCCACTCTGGGCTTTGAGCACACACTCAGACTTGCTGAAGTAAGTGCCTGCGGTGTAGCTGTGCCTGAGAACTTTCTGATTCCTGTGTGGGCACCTGGGTTTAGAGTCTGATGGAAGCTTTCCTGCCACTGACTGCTTTCCTGCCACCTGCCTGTGTCTGGGCACAATCCATTACTTCTGTAGATCTTTCTCAACGTGGCACCTACTGTTCCCCATTTCTCGAGGGAATCCTCATCCTGCCACTGATTGCCTGGTTTCTAACCTGTTTTTGTTGGGTTTTTTTTTCATCTGCATAGCTCTGTGGCCTTTCCCTTGTACAGAGGGATAAGGATTACAGTGGTGAGTTTCCTTGAGGAGCAGACTCTGGATGAAGGGGCAAAATTTTAAGACCTCTGGTCTCATAATGTGCCTGGAAAGAGTTCAGCTGTGTAGCATCTGTGGGATGCTGGGGCCCACATGGCTGTTTTTTTGGGCTTAGAGTTCTTTATGTGACTGCCCCTATTTTCAGCATTATTTTCTGCACCCTTCCTATTGTCTTTGTTTCATCTGTTGCTTTCTGCTGTGTGAGAGCAGTGCCAAGCTCTTCAAGGGCTCTACTCCACACCCAGCAGATAAAAAGGAGGCATTTGTGGCTGGTGATGTCCCCAGGACTGCAGGAGCCAATGCATGGCTGTCCAGCCTTCACCTGAGGAAGCAGGTAAGCATGTCTGGGTTAACCCTGTGATAGCTACACAACAAATGGTCTGTAAGCCCATAGAGAGCTGGAGCCTTTTCCTGCAAGGACAAACCTGCCACTGTAATGGGCAGAGGGGGAGCAGCAAACAGAGGTGGCTTGCCCAGACTGTCTTTCCAAGTAAATGTATATGTGCTTAGGGTGTTGATTG
>VWZN01005593.1:1127254-1157989 GCA_013396955.1 Regulus satrapa | reverse complement strand
AAACCCCTCCCCCCTTTTTTCCCCCCCCCCTTTTTTTTTTTTCTTTTTTTTTTTTTTTTTTTTTTTTTTTGTCAGTGGAGTAACTTCTATGTCTGTGTCTTCAGGAGGTAATGTGTCAGCGGGAGAGTGGAGTCTCCCGATCTCTTTTAACTCTTTGACCTCACTTAAATTCCCTGGGCTCTCAGCAAACAAAGAATAACTGAGTTCTTTTACACGTTCAGTGGAAGCTCATGCTGCAGTGACCTTACTGATTGCCACTGACAAGAGCAGGAAGAATTGTACCTTTGAGCTTTTACAGACACAGCTTTTCATCACCTTGTTGGAAACTGATCCTGTCCCATGGGGAAGGAACAAGTTGCCGTGCAGAAGGAGGTGCTATTGTTTTCAGCTCTTTTGGAGGTTTGACTAGCAAATAGATACATGGGGAAAAAAAAAAAAAAGTAGCAAATTAGCTGTCAGTCGATAGTAGATGAAGCAACATAGTTGCCGGTGTCTTTAAATGTGTTTGTTTTCAGTGCAAAGGCTGTACTGTAGTTCCAAGTGTCTTCTTCTCTGTGGCCTGATTTGTTCAAGAGAATGAATTATTGGCAAAAGAGGAGGTGAGGTGTTTGGATTAGATGTCAGGCTGGAGCTCAGGAGACTTTAGCTGTGGTTTTGGGCCAGCTAGCAATGACACATGACCACAGGCAAGCCATGAAACATGTCTGTGACTTTATCTTATTTACTTGAATCTTAAGCTCTTTTGGACGGAGCCTGACATTGCTGACTATCTGCAGAATGTAGCGCAGTGAATTTTCTTTCTGGGCCAAACCTTTGGACACTGCTGTTCCGCCAGCAGTGTCTCGAGCTCATCTGTTTCAACTGTGTCATTAGCCTGCAGAAATCCATAACCTCTTGTGGAGCTTCCTTTGCACCCAGCTGCATGTTTGGAAGGACTGTGCACCTAGACATCAGCAGAGGTAGCTGAGAGGCTGCATCTCATTATTGTTTAAGTATTTCTGCACTTTTAACGTGCATTGCCAGCGCTGGCTGCCCTTTGCCAGTGTCATAAGCAAAGCAGCCATTGCTCATCTAGGTAATGTGTTGTGTCCTTACAAAGTCACTGGCACAGGTTTCCCTGGCACCCGCTGGGTTTTTCCTCGGTGCCAGACTCGCTCTGTCACCTCGATGGATTGCGGTAACACCCAGCAGTAATGCTCTCCACAGTGCTGATCCTCTCCTCAAGCTGAGTCCTCTGGGGCATGTCCTTGTAGGTCTTTATCGCTTGTCCCCAGAGTCTTGTGACATCACCATCACTTACAACACACCGCTTTAAAGCGTTCCCCCTGCCTTACCTCCTTCTGCCCATCTGTCTCTGCCTGCCTTGCCTGTCCAGGCTGTAAGCCTTTGGAGAAAGGGCTTAGCTGTGTCACTCCTGCTGCACTCAGTCATAGCTTGTCACTTGGTGGGGAGTAGCCCCTGAACTTTCACCCGCAGAACAGCTTTAATTATATTAGGCAGGTCTAATTATAGGGCAGCTAAGGTCTCCAGTGCAGCCTCTAAGCCCAATAGTAATATACACAGTAATTTGGGTAGCTGCATACGTTCTGAGACCTCATAATAACCAGAGCTAGAGCAGGTCATATTTTGTCTTTTCCCTGAGTGTTTATTTTGATGGGTGCAATGGGCATTTCTGCTGTATGCTTGTCCTATTAAAATAGTTTCTATGATGAGATTTCCTATTTGGAGAAGTGATTACGGATGCAATCCCATACATGGGGAGGTTACACTCTCCTGATCCTACTGTAGTTATTCTTTTACGAGGCCAAGAGTGCTAAAACTTGTTTCCATATATTTTTGCTTTCCTTGCCAAAAAGCAACATAAATACCTGGTAATCTGATGATTGACCCTGTGCAGTACAAACCCAGCATTAGACCACTGGCTACTGCACTTAACAATACTGTTTCTGGAGTAACACAGTGTTGGGCTGCTGCAAGTTAGTATTCTGCCAGACTCTAAGTGTGCAACCAGTGCTGGATCCTTGAAGTAGCGTGAAAAACAAGGTACGACTGGGAAGAATACCAGCCAGGGCAGAGAATGAGAGCTGGTCTCATGGGAAACACTTCTATATCAGTCTGTGGGTGGTCATAAAGGATCAAGATGTTATGCTGACAGAGAAAATCTGGTTTTTGTGTGCTAAAGAAGTTTCTTCCTCAGTCTGGGACATCAAAGTTCAGTTTTGTCATTCCAGGTGAGTTAAAGAGGAGACCCACAAACTCTCTCTGTTCTCTGGGTAAGGCCATGACAACTGTGTTGTGCTCATGCCTACCAGACACTTGATAAACTACCTCCTCTTGGCCTTCTGAACTGTATTTTAGCTTCTTCCATTCTAGATGTGCCTGAGGCATTTTCAAAGTGTTGGATGTCCAGGCACATGTCCAGTCACATTCACTTCTGGCCGGAACAGTGATCCAGAACGGTGTTTACTTGTGAGGGATGAAGCAAGACAGCCTCTCTGATTACTGCTGAGGGTTGAATTTAGGTGTGCAGGCTCTGATAACCCAAGCTGGAAGGTGGCCAAGGACGCCAAGGTGAACTGCTTTTGGGTGAAGTGGTGTAATATCTCTCTAATGACCAGAGGGACTAAGCTTTGTTTCCCTTAAACATTTCCCTTAAATCGTCGTGGGGAATTTTACGCTGCCCTTAGTTTTGCAGGGAGAGGCAGAGGGAGAGCACCATTCTATTAAGCAAAAGTTCTGGGGGAGTAGAAAGGAAACTTTTCTCAAAACCTTGACAGGTGGCACACTCCATCTCTCTCATGCCAGCAATGCAGATGCTCCCTGCTGGCAGCGCCCCTTCCGTGAGTGTCGCTTGTTCTTACGAAGGCTGGGCTCAGCCCTGTAGCTGTGCTTTTCCCGCAGCCTCTCTCCTCTCTGCCCGGCCGTGCTGTGCCCCCGCCGGAGCCTTCAGCACCGGGAGAGCTCCGGCCGGGCGGAGCTGGGGGGAAGCAGCCCATGGATCTGCCAGCTGTGGCGGGGTAAAGAATTCGTTTGCATTGAGCGCATTTTAAATAGTTCAGATTAGGGGTTTATGCGTTGCTAGCTTCGTGCTGGCTCTCCAGCTCAGGTTGGAGTGCTGGAATTTGGGAGAAATGATGGTCATCCCGGACTTCCCCAGCTGTACTCTGGACAAGCAGGGCCCAATCCCAGCCTGGGCAAGTTTCCTGCTACTTTGCTCAAAGACTTTCTGGCCTGGAATGGGATTTTGCCTTAGATTTGCATTTCATTGCATTGTGTCCTTACAAGGGGAGGATCTGCTTCCACCTAGAAGAATCCTTTAACAAAGCAATGTAACAAAAACGAGAACAGGGCAGAATTTGCAGGGCAGAGAAATCCTTATCCCAGAAGCTAAAGGCAGGATCACAGAAAACATGAAGTGGTGAATAAGAGCAGGCAACAAAAACTTCAGATACTGTGCATAGGTAAAGCAAAATTATTTTTGGCTCTTGTCATGTATTTGGAGCAGAACTGCCTTTCTGTCTATGTGAAACAGAATGCCATGAGGTTTTAAGTTCTCCATGTGACCAGATGGGGTTTACCGCAACAATAGGGTTTCTGCTTGGTTTTGGGAAGGGCAGCAGTTTTGCTGGCATCACAAAAGGCTATGTGTGATAAAATAAGGAACCTTCTTTCTCCAGCACATTTGATTTTTGAAACTGCTGGAAATCAAAACTTTTTTGCCATTTGGATAATTTTTTTTTTTTTTAAATTTTTTTTATTCCTCCAAACTGTACTGGATGTTCTTCACATATTAATTTGTGGATTACAGAATGTTCTAGGCAAAACATCAGTGGGACAGTAAAATGTTAATACAAGAGTTCAGCTGACATAAAATAAAACCACAGTGTTCTTCTATCCTGCTTAATAATGACTTAAGTGAAATGGGGACAGTTGTGCGGTCTAGTGGCTAGTGAGGGGTGTGGTCCTCTGGATTCCTGGAGCTGCTTCCCAGCTCTTCTTTCCCATGCTGAGTGACCTTAAACAAGTTTACCCCTTGCAAATTGGAGCCTGATGTCTGGCTCGGAAGGCTTATTAGGAAACTTAATTTTTGAGAGAGCATTTTGGGAACTTGAGATGACAGGTGCTAAATAAAGACACTTCTCTCTATTAAGTAGCTCTAAGAAAACACACTCAGATTCCAATTTTGTGACTTTGGTACTTTGGGAACTCATCTCTCAGCTTTTCATGAATTGAACACTCTTTATCTGGATGACAAATGTGGATACTCCTGATCATTTTGCTGGAATGAGTGTTCCAATTGTCAGCACTTTGGTTTAATGGCATCAAAAGAACAATGGTTTAATTTCCATGCCAGCAGATTATTCTGGATTTAAATGTAACTGTGTGGCAGTGGTCACAACACCATCAAAAGGTGCCCCAGAGCCAGGAAGTTAAATTGGTTGTAAATGGCAGTAAAGCAGACTGGCAGGGTTTTTCTTTCTGAGCTGAGTGTAAGGTATCAGTGGGGAAAAGCAAAGCAAACAGTGGGAAAAAAGTGTGTTGCATAAAATGAAAGCTAGACATGCAAGATAAAAGGGTTGTCCTGCAGAATACCACTGTTAAAGAACTTAGGCTAATTCTGCAGAGATGTGTCTCTTGAAAGGGGGCAGCAAGCATCCTCATACCTCAAAGGCTGGATATAAAGTGAAGTTCAAAAATGCTGAGATGCTGTGATAGGAGAGACCATACAGGTAGAAAGAAAGAGCAAGCTGTGGAGTGGATTCCTGGCTGATGGATCTTCCCACAAGTTTCATCCTAATTACTTTGTTTCTCTAAACTAAATCTTTACCAAAAAAAATTAAAAAAAAAAAAAATTTACTCCTCAGCCTGTTTTCCTCTTCCAGTCCCCACCATTGAGGTCTGAGTGGCTGATCAGAACTTACCCAGAAATGTGACAGGGAGGGTCTGACTGCTTCTAAACAGTGAAATGTGAGCTGAAGTCTTTGGGAATAAAGTCTGGCATGCTCAATGTTTGCACCAGAGTTTTGCCATTGGATTTCGCTGGAAGTGGATCAAGCTGTTACTTTGAACGTACCCACGATCAGCTAATTTCAAGCTGTGTCCTCATCTATAGCCAGAACAAACGAAGATTTTTCTGTTCCTCCCCCAAATGCACAAGTGACATCGTATTGTTGGGGAAATGTTGCTTCCTTGTCCAGCCAGCAGTTTGTCCTGGCTTGAAATTTGGCAGGAGTTCTCTGCACAGTGTGTACTGTACTGCCTGGGACACCTGGAGAGTATGCTTTGCATTTCCAAGTACCTGCTACGTATTTACATAGCAGAGAAGCAAGGATTTCTGATCTGTGTGTGCTAAGCAGAGAAAGGCAGGCTTGTGGCTAATTTAGATCTTGAACCCTCATTACATTGAAAACTACTCTTTTTTAGGCACTTGTTCCCAGCATTAAGGTTTAGGCACTGCTTACCTGCAAGGAGCCATTTACAAACTAAGGTATGCTCTGAGCTTTTTGCCTAGCAGGCCAGTCAGCCTCTGTAAACCTCTTGGCTGTGAGAAGAAGATGGTGTGGATCAGAAAGCCAGAGTCCCACTGGAATATGGGGCAAAAGAGTGTTGTGATCCAACGTGCCCACTAATGTGGTACTCGTGCCTAATATGACAATTCATCTCTTGCTGAGGTGAGGGTTTATTTGCACTCATTCCTCTTCAAAATCTGTGTCATAAACAGGGCCCTGCTTTCTTGCTACTCCAATGAAAATAGAAATTAGCTTTTTAAAGGACTTTTTTGAGTTCTAGTCCCTTGAAGAAAAACATCAAGATGTCAGGACTACCAGAAGAAGGGACACAAGTGAAATGTTTCACCTTAAGTTTTATGATTAGAAGCAGCCATGACTTCCTACATGCCAATCCAATTTATTTCATGGAGAAACTGCTAGAGTTTCTCATCTTTACCCCACCCAAGCTGGAGAATCAGGAAGGAGCAGGGCTAGGTTTAGCACCATCACAGTAAGACAAGAAGATGGGATGTAGTTCTGTTACTGATTATCATGGTCTAATGTGGGACCAGCGAGGGAAGCAGAGTGCAGAGGAGGCATGGGTAGGTGTGTGAGCCTGCTTGGCTCTGGAGAAGCTCCTCTCTGCTGTAGGAATCCAGCAGCAAGTTCAGCCAGAGCAGCTGGGCACGTAATCCCTTGACAGCAGGGTTTTGGTGCTCCTTGGGTACTGGCCGTGACCCAGTGGGTGGAAATACTCCTGGGGAAGGAATGTCAACTGAGCCCACTGTGCCTCAAGCTGGTTCTTCTTCCTCCTGTCCTGTCCCTCACCACCGAGCTGAGAGATGAGCTCTGCTTCTGGGCTGTCTGAGGGAAGGAGAGGTGCATCTGAGAAATGCCACTCCTTGTGATTTCTTCCTGTCCTAGTGCCTGTCATTCTCTTGTGAGGCGATGACTGGGACCCTGGACACTCTGACCAGGATCAAACAGGGAAGAGAGAGTTGTTGTCCCCTTCCAAATCTGAACAAGGTTTTGCAAAGCCCATGGGAGCTCCCCTATGCAAAAACAGTCTGAGCAGGTTTATATTAATGCACCAATTTATAATACCTAACAGAAATTCCCTGTAGCCTGGGACTCTGCTACAGACAGATGTGTTACCATTATGCTGATGTGGAATTAATGATAGAATTATTTAGAGAGCTGGTGATAGGGTGTTGAGTCTGCAACGTCTGACTCTCAAATCTACGCTTTCCTGTATCTATCCTCCATAGACATTATTTAGGACAATTTCTCCTTCCAAACAAAAAATAATTTTGGGAAAGACACATTCTCGACTCAGCTATGAAATGTCATCTTTGTGGTGATGATGATTATGGGATGCAGCAAATGCATGCATAATTATTCTCACTGCTCACAGAGCAGCAGATAGGCCCATTTCCTGCCTCCTGAAATATATAACCAAACACTTTTCCTCATGCTGTCTGCTCTCTGAATTTTCATGAGCTTGTTCCCTAGGGCTCGTTGTGAAATTATTCTAATTTTTCGAAGTGGGGAGAAAAAAAAATGAAATAGTTCTGTTGGAAATGGCATTGATTTGTCTATGAAGTCATTACAGCTGTTTTGCTCTTGAAGGCACAAGAAGAGGAATTCCTGATTTATTTTTTTTTATTAATAGAGGGAGGTGGGAAGCAGTTTGACAGTAAGAATTCGGTGAATTCTGGAAGCAGCTCTTGAAGTGCTTTCCTATAATGCATAGAACAAGAATAATAAAGAGTATTTTTTGACTTTTAAGGTATAGCTTGATCTGTGTCAAGATAGTTATAACTATCTTGGTATAGGGTAATTTATGAGATGCAAAGGGTTGTGTTTGACAGCCTGAACTTGTCAGCCTTGAGTCATATGAGGGAAGGCCCAGCAGAACATATAATGCAAATGTTCATGTAGTATAATGAAAAATACCCTTCTGAGCTATTTTCCATTAAAAAATTAAAATTACTTAACAAAACACGCTCTTTCTCCCTGTCTTTTAGCAACAAACAAAAGCTCAGATGTGCAGCCTAAAATTGTTCATCAAGGGGAGAGACCAGGCTAGGATTTAGTAAATGGCTTTCCCCNATAGGTTTAAGAATATTATTCCCCCCCCCCCCCCCCCCCCCCCTTATAAAATAAAGCAATTAGTTCTAAAGGGAACATGTCATCTTCAGTGCATTGCTAAGGTAGAACAGTCATTGTGCTTTCTGGCACTCCATCAAACTGCTCCTTGTGCATAGTTATTGGAGAAAGTGCATTTACACGTTCTGTCGACGTCCGATGCCGGGAAGAGGTTTCTTAAATAACAAGACACAGGCTATAATGTGCATTAGCTTTATTATTTTTTCAAAAGTGTCTTAGCCTTTGGGGACTGAAGGTACTTAATAATATGTTGCAATTACAGTGTGCCAATGTCTTGTCGTCATATCTCAGGTGAGATAGCTTGACAATCAAACAAGCACAGATTTAACCCTTAGATGTCCATGGAATTTCCAGCTAGCTGCTTTTATGTCTAGAGCTTGTGGTGTGTCCACGGTGCAGCAAAGCTCAACATACATCTGCTGTCTTGGAGCATTGCCAGCGGGTGTCCCAGGAGCAGGACAGCCCCAGGCATGCTTAGCCCACTTAGGAGAGATGAGCTCCATGCTTTTGGTTTGGATGGCCTGTGACTTTCTGAGCAGAGGTGTAGGGTGCTCTTTTTTTTTAGCATAACCAGGCAGCTTGCCCCAGGAAAGCTTGTGTTTGTGAGGGTGCTGTGATTTAACCCCGCCTGACAGTCAGACACCACACAGCCACTCACTCCCAGGGCCCTGGTGGGGAGGAGAATAGAAGGAAAAACAGTGGAAACCTGATGGTAAGAGGTAAAAGCAGTTTAATAATGGAGGTGGTACCTGGTAGCCTGCTCAGGCTGTAAGTAAGCTGAGAGTGAAGTCCCAAGCCCGAGAACTCACCAAGGGGAGTTGATCTAGTGGTGCAGATGAAACCTGAAGTAAAATGTCTTGTGGACAGA
Source organism: Regulus satrapa (assembly GCA_013396955.1). Taxonomy (NCBI): domain Eukaryota; kingdom Metazoa; phylum Chordata; class Aves; order Passeriformes; family Regulidae; genus Regulus; species Regulus satrapa. Next base: position 1,149,463 of record VWZN01005593.1, on the reverse strand, counting down.
GCTGTTCAGTCCCTAAATGAGAACAACAGTGAATGAGTTCTGCATGGTGGGGGTTTTTTCTGTTCATTTTCCTCCTCCAGCATTCTTGGTATTGAAAAAGCTCCCAGAATGGATGTCAAGGAGCTGTTCTGCTGAAGCATGGCAGGTACAGCAGCCTTAAGCCATAGAAAAGGTTCATTTTGAGTTGCTCTCTGCTGGGTATCTAGGTACAACTTGTGATTATTTGCACTCTGTATTTTGTAGCTGTCTGGGCATGGACAGAAGGGGGTAAAGGGAAAAACAGCTGCTGTCTGTAGGTACCAAGAGCTCAAAGCAGACAGCCTTTGTTTGCTGGGCAACGTAAGAGCTTTTGTAGGTGGTGTGTAATGTTTGTTATTTTTTCAATTTTTGATTTTATTTTCCTTTGGAGTATGAGAAAACTCAGAGGGAAAGTTTTGGATACGCAAGAAATTCAAGGAAGTTTTAAAGATCAGGTGCAGAGGCCAAGTAAAAGCTGTAAAGAACTGATTGAGTTATGGCTCTTAACATGGTGACTGGTCTAAAAGGCCATGAGTTAAAAGGCCATGAATTCTAGAGTGGCAGGCATACCTTTTGTTGGTAAAATTTGTTTTGGTTGATTTTGGGTTTTTCTTTGTTTATTTGTTTAATTCTGAAGAAAAAAAAAAAGTTGTCTCCTGCTGAGGAAGCTTGGCTGGCACCCAGATTATTCCTACTCTAATCTTTAGAGTGACTTTCTCTGTGCAGTGGGAAATGAAGTGATGTGATGGTGCAGTAGACAAGCTGCAATACTTTGTCCAGGGCAGAACTGCTCTCATTTGAATTAAACCTTGCATCTGCAGTTAAGCCAACAGCTGAACTCAGGCTTAGGGTATTTCCTTTATGCAGCAGGAGAACATAATTCTCCTCTGTAGGGCAGGCCATTCAGCAGATTGTCAGCCTTCACAGCATAGCATTACAGGTAGAGATGTCAGGATCACCAACAAGGTTAAGGGTTTTCCATGAGAAGCCAGTGTTTGTAAGATCTCCCAGGTTGCAGACTTTAACTGCTTCAGCTGATGCCTACTGTGCAAAAGGTCATTCTTCTCTCTCATTTTGGTCTTGGCTTTGTTTTTTCTTTCTTTGTGTTTTGGAAAGTTCCAGTTAGAGTGGTTCAGCTGTTCTGGAGAAGCAGACTGGAAATTGTTTGTTAATAACAAAAATAAGCTTAATTATCCTCCTCAAGTTCCATATTTCAGAGCAGGATCCTGGGCTTTAGAGGACAAAGTTCATGGGGTCCCAATGGTGTTAAGGAGATGCCTTGCTTGACATGTCTATGGGAGACTGTGTGTTGCCAAATTACACACTTCTCTTTCAAGAAAAAAAAAAAAAGGAAAAGCAGCTTTCTTGTGTTCATTGTCTGCCAGTTGATTATTTCTCCTGCTGGGATGGGAATATGGGTGAGGCTGAACAGGTTTGTCTTTGGTGTTGTTGCTCGCAGATAAAGGTGCTCATTGTGGGGCCAGGCTCTGTGAATTGGGAAATGTCAATCAGATGGACATGACCAGGGCCTGGCAGATGTTCTCAACCACAATACTGGATTTCAGGGCCTTTTTCCTAAGTGTGGAAAACACTTATCCTAACGTCTTTCTTCAAAAAAAGTAATATACAGGGATACACAGTTCTCTCTTTTCTAGTATATGGATTACCAAAACCTCACCCTTTTATGATCATTTTAGATTCATCTCCTCAAAGTCTGAGGAAAGCCCTTCTGTAGGCTCGTGTTCTGGCAGAAATGAGAGTTAAGCTGCTGGTGTTGATTCAAACAGGGAAGTCCCCAGGGTCACTGGTCCCTGTCCCTGGTTTAGCTGCTCAGACCAAACCTGTAAAACCTACAGCAATCAGAGGTCTTAAGGAAAGTCCTGTGCAGAAGCCTGAGGGAGGCTGATAAAAACACAGGTGAGACTGGTGAATGGGAGAAGGAAGAGGAAACATGGTTCAGGGCAGGAAATAATGGTTACTAAGAGAATCTCCACAGTAGAGGTTAGGACTTCATTTCTTAGGGTTTTTTATTTACTGCTAATGCCTAAACTAAAGTAGGTCTCCATACAACAGACAGCACTAATGGAGCGCCAGAAATAATGTCTCCACTGCTCACAATCATAAGAAAACAGTCAATGCTGCATGCTCTGAGAGCTCATTGCAGCTTCACAACTTTGCTTGGAGCAGCAATTCCTTGATGAGCTTCAGGAATCCACTGGACTTCCCCTCTTGCCTTTGGAATTCAGGACAGGGGCTGTTCCTGGAAATGCTGTTATTCCTTAGGGTGAAAATCCCTGGAGAGCATGGACTCTGGGGCATGTAGTGATAGGACAAGGGAGAATGGCTGTAAGATGAAGGGGGGTAGGTTTATCTTAGGTTTAGATATTAGGAAGGAGCTCTTTGCTGTATGGGTGGTGAGGCACTGGCCCAGGAAGGCTGTGGACTTGCCATCTCTAGAGCTGTTCAAGACTAGGCTTGGATGGGGCTCCGAGCAGCCTGATCTGCTGGGAGGTTCCCTGCCCACAGCAGAGGGGCTGGAATTAGATGGTCACTAACCATGCTTTAACCTAACCATTCTATGACTGTGATGTTTTTGGGTGCCTTGTTAGAGCTCTGATAGCTGTGATTAAGACTGAGTAATGAGGTGTGACTCAGTGAAAGAGCTGACTAGGAGAGCTGGCCCTAAGCTCAGTATTGCTCACCCTCAGCATTTGGCTCACTGTAGGGCTTGGCCTGCTCAGCACACACCATGACCATCCATGCTGGAGGGCAAAGGGGAGTCAGCAGCCTCACAAAGAAGTCCAAGCAGTGGAAAGAAACACTAAACCCATCCATTCATACAACAAAAGAAGAAAAAAAAATTAAAGCAAAGAACTGCATAAAAGGAAGGGGATTTTCTACCTTCATGTTTTGAAGCATGGTTGCCTGGAACCATGGAACAAGTTTCATGGGAGAAATCAGCTCCAGCTGGGAACTGGTCCCTGCTTTCATGTCTACTTTACAGGTCTAAATGGATTGGTTATGCTTCATGGGACACCCAAGCAGCAGCCAGCTCCATGGCTTGCCCTCAGCCAGCTCAGCAGCTGGTCTTCTTGAGTAGGATTGCTTCTCATACAAAGCTTCTTGCTGACAGTTCCAACAACTTGAGGCACTTGGCTCTCTTCTCTCAGCAATTCCTACTGGTCCGGGATTGAGAGCTCTCACTGAGAGCTTTATCCTGGTCTCTTGAGCATCCCTAGGCAAGTGACTAATGCACTTTAGGTGCTTTGGGGGTAGGAAGAAGTCTTTTTTATGGAAGCTTGATATTTGGTAGCCCTACGTGGATCTTCCTAACTCTTCATGAAAACCTCCTGGCTCCCTAGGCACGGAGCCCCCGGCCACCAGGGCTGTAGTCCCCATCCTCTGTGAGCAGAGCTGGAGAGAGCTTCTGTTTTCCTTACTGACTGAAATCCTGTGCTCCTCCATGATATTCAGTAGTTGTTGTTGTTGTTGTTTGGGGTATATTAGGAGACCTTCTGGGAAAACAGCTCTTCTCTTTCTCTCCCTTCCTTTGGATGCTTGATTCCCGGGAATGTGTTTAGAGGAAGAGTCTGAAAAATGCCTTCTGCCTGGCAGTGGCCTTGTTGCCTGGAAATCTAAAGCAAATTCCACTGGGCTATAGCACTTGATTCCTGGAACTGCATGAGGCAGCTCACAGATCATGGAAGCTGCTGCCACCTCACTGATACAGAGCTTTAGGGAATCATGCAATTGCTTTCATGCCAGAGCATCCTGGGGCCCTGCATCTTCTGGCTGGGGGGTGACTCCTCTGTGAAACTACAGAGGTGTGGGTATACACACCTATATATATATTTGTATATATAGGTATACATATATATATGTGCTCCTCGTGGCTTCTGGTAACACATGGTGGGAGGGGCAGGATGAACCTGATAGGCAGTGCAATCCCGATGTGATGCATGTGTGGGAGCAATTCCTTCCTGACCATGGTGCACATTTGGCTTGTGTCCTAAAGAGTAGAAAAGATCACTTTTATCTTTATTCTCATAGGTACAGGGATTGCTAATATCTATACAATGACGCAGCTGCAGTATTTGTCTTGGTGATCTTCACTAACAAAGAATTTTATGGACTGGCTATGGGTGGGGAAAACTTTTCCTTTTTCTTGAAGAGAATAGGAATGCTTTGTAGAGATGCTAGACTGGAAAAGAGACCTTGAGAGACTACTTCATTTACCAACACTGATCTAAGCAGCTGAATTGTGTGATGCATTCTGGTGAGAGAAAGAGGAGGGAGTAGAAGACCTCACCTGATCCACATGAAGCTAAGCATTTATCCCATGGCATAAGGGCTGTGTTTACACACAGTGCTTGTGCACTAGTGTACATGGTTCTAATTGATGTTTAAAACTACTCCTGTTTTCTGGGTATTAGTACTGGCCTAGGAGCTTTGCATAGTGAAACCACTCCTCTGTACCATCCCTACAAACATTGCCAGGCATCATTACCTTGTCCTGAGTCTGTACCTCTGTGGCTCAGGCCAAGCAGTAAGAAGTCTTTCACCTCTTTTCTTCCTGTACCTGTTCTGAGAGGATCCAACAGGGCAGGGTTTTCCTCTCAGGTCATTCATTTAGTCTCATTGTACCTTCAGTTACGTGAAGTCTGCTGTAAGAGCTGAGGTATCCTTTGCAGCCAGACTGGGAAGATGCTGCATACTCCAGCTGGAAGCCCATCTCCTCTCATGCTTACCTATTTTGAAAGAGTAAATTCCTCTTCTCTGACTTCATTTGCATGCTGGCTGTCAAGTTATAAGAGCAGCATTTGACAGTGCCAATGCTGCTGTTTGTATCAGCAGACAATCACCAGCCTTGCAAGAGTGTAATTTGACTAACAGCTCATGACATTATTATTCTTATTTGTTTATGGCAAAAGAAATGCAGCAACAACTCTCTTCCATGGCATCAGCTCCAAATGTCTGTGGCAGTAGATCAGCCAAGACTCTTTTTGAAAAATTTAGCCATACTCCCCCACATCTTGCTAACTTTACAGTCCCCCATGGCATCTGTGTGCAGTGAACTGAGCTGTTGAGACTAAATGCAATTTGCAATGAGGCTTCTGTTAACGTGGAAATGTACCGGCTGCTCTCCTGCAGCATGGATTCTCATGCTGTCTAGCATATGGTAGCATTAAACCCAGTCTGGAGTGCCTCTCATTACCACACTGTTGAGTGGAGAACCCTGAAAAACAAGTGTGAGAGAAATGTATTTCGGGAACCAGCTCTCCTCTAGCACAGCTTGTCGGGAGCTATCAAAAGGAGACCGTACCTCAAAAACTGGCCCTGACAGCCGTGCAAGGAAGTACAGAAAACTGACTTGAACACTGATGCAAAAGCCATGTACTTACCAAGGCAGGTATTGCACAGGGAGAAGGGGACAAGGAGAATCAGACAAGAGCAAGTTCATTATTAACAAGTTAAAAAGCTAGAAGCAGGCTAGTCTTCTGGTACCAGTATGGGAGAGATTTTGATTCAGGAAGATAGCCTCGGGTATGAAGCCAGCAGTTATGTAAAAACTTGATATAAATGTAGGCAAACCAAGAAATATATTCATCCACAGAGGGAACAAACAGGTGAGCCTTTTAACCATTAAGTGTTTCATTCCAGCTTTAGTTCACTGTATAGTACATGAAAGTAGCTGTGGAATTTCTTCACTGTTAGCATATCCTCCATTGTCACGTAAGGTAGCTTAATTTTAATTTTGCTGTTTGAGTGATATGAATAATTCAGAGTGTTTTCTCACTGTTGGCTCTGGATGTCCTCGTCTCTTCTTCCCTGAGGTGCTCAGCAAACTGCCCATAGTGAAAAAGATACAAGCTGCATCTGAAGAGAACTGGGTTTGGAGCAAGCAATCTCTTGCCGTGGGCCATCGGGGACATGGCATCTGAGTCACGAGCTCACAGTGCTGCTTATTCATCATCCTCTTTGGTCAGTCCCACCCCGAAGGCCACAAGCATCTGTTCTACTATGTACGCCCATGTTATTTGTTACTTGCAAAACTGCCAAATTTTTTTGGTGCCCTGAGCCTTTGATGTGTGAAGAAACCCAGCTGTGGGCTGTGGCCAGAAGTAAAAGTAATCGAGTGAGTGCATTTGATCTTAACACCTGTTTTCCTTAGACACTTCTCTGAAAATGTCTTACTGAGTGGAAGTTCTTCTAATGTAGATCTCTATTTGGCTGTTGAAAAGAACTGGAGACAGAAGCAGTAGCTCCAGGAGTGTGATTACAAAAGCCTCGAATCCTGGGATCCAGGAGGGAAAAATGGCACTAGATCAATGGCTGTACTTCCATCCTTGAATCTTCAACCCTGCATGCTTGACTGTTAATGACTGCAGCATCCCAAAGGGCTTCCTGACAGTATTATGTTTAAATAAGACTAATGTGCCTGTTGGACATTGCTGCTTCTTTCTTTATTACACTTCTCTGTACTTCTTGGTAGAGCTAAGGCATAGGACACTGGGCATTACCTGGCTTGGACTCTTGTGTTTCATTGGTTCTCACATCTGCGGAATTACTTTGTGAATACTTCAGTGTCCTGACCCATGATGCTGTGATGATCTGAGTTGGGGACAGATATGGGCAAATTTGTGAGAAAAATAGAAACAGGCTGTTGGCTAATGAAGTGGGGTTTTGATTTTTTTTTTTTCCCCTTAGAGAATGCTTTTATACAGGAGAAAGATCTGGACCGGAAAGCAGATGAGGTAGACTTTGACCTTTCTCAGTTCCAGATGGCCAGAATATTTCATGTGTGCTCATGGGGAGAAATCCTGTTCTTTAAGTGGGGATAAAAAATAGGTGTGCTGATCTCAGCCTCATCTTTGATATCTTTACTTCAATTAAAAATGTGAGGATTGATCTGGTAGGGTCTCATTTTTTAGCTCTAGGCTAGGGCAGTTTTTGCTTTGTGTGGCTAGTGAAAATGAGGGTAATCTCCATCATGAGAGCTGAATAGACCAAGAGACATCTCATCTCCCCCAGGAGATGACTAATCCAAACTTAATCCAGAAAGACAAGAAAAAATCTAAAGAAGTATCTTAGCATAGGTTTAAAATCTGACAAACACGATGGAATTAAAAAATAAACTTGAGTGTTTATGTGCTTATATGAATATGGGCAGAAAAGGGAGTATTTCCAAGTAACTTCCCATTTCAGATTCTTAAACCTCTTTCTGAGAAAACACAGATTGTCAGTTTTTTTCCTGACTGTGAGTGGTTAGTTTGTCCTCAGTAGCAGGAGGACAAGCAGCTATTGCTTGTCATGTTTATCGTAAATGTGACAACAGACAATCCCTAACTGTGTAACTCTCTCTTCTCCTCCTCCACATGGCATACTCACTTAGTTGTCTCAATGATATCCAACTGGGCTCCATCCCAGTAATTTGTTTTTCTGGTAATCATTCATATTTCCATTAAAAAAAAAAAAAAGAAAAAGAAAAGAAAGCATTGGAATAACTTTGGTTTTGCAAAGTAAATAACTGAGCAGACACTCTATGCATGTGGAAAGGAAATAAGGGAAAATTCTTAAAATTCTAGTTCTGATTTCTGGGGTAGCTTTACTAAAAGAAGGAAACTGCAGTTTCAACAATAGAAATAGATAAATTCTTGACACTTCACTACAGTTTGCAGAAAGTGTAAAGAAGTTGGTCCAGATGAAGCTGTGTGAAAGGTTAAGATGGACAGGAGCTGCATCTTGGGCATTTTGAGAGTGCTGGTGAAATAAAAAGGGTGAAGTTGAAGGCGTATTTTTGGAGATCCATGGACCATAGATAACAAGGTTGCCATTGTGTTGATTAAGGAACACCTTGGTTTACCTATAATGATTTAAAAGAAAAAAAAAATGTTTAAAAAAATACAGTAGTTGTGACCTGAGGGCCATTGGGAATTGAGAGCCAATTTTTTATACCCTTCATTCCTATACTCTGATGCTGTGCACAGTAATTCACAATAATTTCTTAGAAACATTCTTGGGGAAAAAGGCTTGTGATTATTTATGCTTGATGGATTTTCTTTTGTTATTCTGGGGACAAATATCAAAGGTTTTGGGAACTTAGCAAGTGAAGTTACTGGTTCTCTGATGGGACTTCAAAAATAGAATTGTAATACTGTAAAATATTTATCTTTGACATTCACAGCTTGGTCAGTTCAGTTTCCCTTGGCCAAACTTGGGATTAAGAAAATTAATTACCCAGAGATATTTACTTGTTCATAGCATGTGAAATGCTCTCATCACAGGCAATTTTTGACTGGCCAAAAATAAGAACTTCTCACTTTTGTGCAGCATGGTCTGTTTACAGAGTAATGAAGGGAAAGATGTCTCCATAGTAACCTGTAAAACAGGCAAGTCTACTTCTTCCACTTCAATACAGTCTTCAGTAAACAGCTTTTACATCTGGTTTTTTAAAAAAAGCAAACAGAATAAACCACACTTTTGGATTATGTGACTTCCATTACTACTGGATAGCTTCTGGGTTCAAGATCTGTCCCTCTGCTTCCTCCTCTTTGTTGCATTGAAAATGATCCCTGAAAGCCAGTAAATTTGAACAGATGTGAGTTGCTGTTCCATCAAGGGGTCTCTACTTGAAGGGTTCTTCTGCAGGTGGAGACACAGGGCATTGTGAATAGCCTTTAGATGTGTAAATGGATGCTGTGAAAACATTTCTATTGACCGTGGATAGGGCCAGAAGTCTAAAGCTTACCTTGAGACAGAAAATGTGATCAAGCCTAGACACACAATGGTGTTTTGTGAGGGTAAGAGGAGTTAATGGATTTCTGGCAAGGCAATATAATTTTCCTTGCTTGAGATCTAAGAATAAACAAAACAAATACACACACTTCATCTGCCAAAAAACCCAAAACTCCAACTCCCAAAACCCCAACTCCCCCAAACCCCCCCAAACACCAGAAATTCTTTTAAGTGGAGATAACCATGCCTTGAGACACTGGGCATATGGTATCAGTGACTTTTTCAGCTCCCGTTCAATACTGCACTCTACAATCCTTACATTTCCTAGGGGGTTCTCCTAGGAAGCAAGTATGTTTTTCTGGGCAGAGGAAATGAAAGCTGCCTGCTGGTTTTTGTCTGGTGTTGCTTCTGGCAGACAGCAGTGTGTGAACCTCTCCTGTTGGAAGGGCAGATACCAGGTGACAGAAGTGAGGTCCAGCACACGAAAATAAAAAAAGGATGGTGGAAGGAGTGACTTCAAACATCATTGCTTTGCAGTTCGACTTTCACTTGGGTAGAGGAGCCAATTAAACCAGTGGTGCACTGCCTGGAGTTTGGCTGTGTGGCTCTGGCATCTGAATGGGGATAGAGACTGGAGAGACCCAGGCACCAGGCTCTGGAAAAGGGAGGAAAAGGTAGGGCTTGCTCTACAGGGTGTCCCAATCCATTCCTTGTGGTGGTATTTATACTCTTTTGCGTCTTTATTCCAGTGCACTACGACCAAGTCTTCAAATTTCCTGTGTGGCTCTGGAGAGATGATTTTGTAGGAGCTCTACAATCCAGCTGGTTTTCAGGTTATATGGGTCTAAGGACATAGCACTAAGGATATAGAGGGGACAAGTTTCTGGGACTCTCTGTTTCAGCTGGGCTAATCTGATTTGATTTCCCCACTGGTATTTCTCAAAATGGCAGATGAAAATTACAGATTGCTGGAAAAAGAATTCCAGTAACTTTTTTTTTTTTTTTTTTTTTTAATTTCAGAAATAGTTTTATTCTGGTGAAAGCTGAAAAATTATGCAGGGGGCCAAACATTTGTGGATCCTTTTGTTATCTGAGCATGATTCTTGACTGTTGAGACTTGGATAACATGTCTTCCTCTTGCCCTGTAACTGCTCTTAAAAAAAATCTGTGGATGTGGTGCTTAGGGCCATGGTTTAGTGGTGGACTTGGCAGTGTTAGGTCCAAGGTTGGACTCAGCAATCTCAGAGGTCGTTTCCAACCGGAATGATCCTACGATTCCTTTTACTCCATGATTTTCTCCTCCTTCCACCGGTTAATATCCACATTCATTTCTTCTGCTCCCGGTATCATCAATTGCCAAATGTAATCCCGCACTAATCAATAATAATCAGAGCTTCCTAGTTGCTGCCATCTGTTTTCTCGATAAAGCCTGTTTTTCAAAACAATTCAACTTGTGGCAAAGCGCTTCCAGGGCGTGGCGTGTGTGGAATGGGACGGGGGCTGGGGGCCAGCGGGCGGGATGGGGACACGGCGGATGCTCTCGGGGGGCACCTTCCAGCGCCGGGGAGCGTTTGTCCCGCGGCTCCCGGCGTGTCCCGGGGGATGCTGGCGGTGCCGGCCGGGGCTCTCTCGGTGGCCATCTGCTGCCACCTCCCGTCCGAGGGGCGACGCCGAGCAGGGAGGGACCGCTCCAGGGGAGCAGATGGGAAACCCCCTCCAGCCTGCTGCAGGCGTGGGGTTGCCATCTCCTGGAGATTCTGCTGGTGGTGCCTGTGCCTCCAGCCGGGGGTCTCAGCCGTCCCTGGGCGCTACTGCTGGCTGCAAACCTGTCTCACTGCATTTTTAAAAATTTTTTTTTCCTGTCTCCACCGTGCAATGGCCTCATTTCTTTCCGCAGTTTGCTCTTTCTGGGTGTCTCGGCCACTCGGATCCCCCAGCTAAAGAATGACCAATGCCAACAGCTTGGAGGCACCCGGCCAGCAGCAATATCAGGAGGTGAGCTGGCTGCTTCCCTCTGGCCGAGCAGCAGTGGGGAGCAGGGGCAGGATTCCTCTCCTTTTTACCCCTCGGTGTTGTTCACAGCAGCTCCCAGCCCCCCTGGCCTCCCCAGTCAGCTCTGGACATCAGAGCAGGGTGTGCCACGCTCCTGTGCCAGCGCTGCTTGCTGGCAGCCAGGCTCTGGCCAGGCAGCTGTCCTGCTGCTGGCCAGCCCACAGTGACTCGCTAGCACTGGCCACTGGTAGCTGCTTTTTAATTTGGATTCCTGTGCCTCCTCTCTGTTTTTGGGGGGAGGGCAAGGACTACTCTTTGTCCCTGCTTGCTTTTACTTCTTTGGCTTGTTCTCTAATAACTATTGCAGCTTCCCCGCTGCCTGCGGTGACTACAAATTTGAGCTGAATTAATCCCAGACAGAGGCTCAATCTGAGGCAAACTTTCCTTCCAAAATGTTCAGTCTGAAAAGACATGAAAGCAAGATGGGCTGGCCACCTACTTTCCCCGTGTGGGTCTCATCCTGGGCAAAGGTTTGCTCTCTCCCTTCTAGCAGGACTGAGAGGCTCTTGGTGCCATGCTGGGCACTGACCAGGCACACATGGAAGGGAGAGTCTGTCTGCCAGACCTCAGTGAGCAGACAAACAGAAAGCAGCAGCGTGGCTGGCACTCACAGGTTTTGCTTGCCGCCCTGGAAGCAGCCCTTGGTTGCAGCAGAGGTGTTGCTTCTCCTTCCCCATCTGGCCCAGCCTGCTGGCGCTGCTCAGACCCTCAGCCTGTCCTTGTGCAACCCTGTGCTGGCCATGTCTCATCCTGTTCAGTTATCCCTCTCCATGGCTCCTAGAAGCATCAAGATTTCAGCTTTGGTTTCTCCCTGTTTCCTTTCTCTAGGAGTCTTATTTCGTGGTGTCCTGCCCTTTAGTGCTGAGGTTTGTTTTCCTGCTGCCTGGCTGAGGTCAGCATCTGTTCCCACAGTCCCTGCCCAAGGGGGCTCTCTGGTACCTGACAGCACAGTTGCAGGCCCCAGACCATCTCTGATAACAGCAGGGTGTTAGATCCCAGGCAGCCACTCCTAAATCAAACATAAGGGAACAAATTGCCTTCTTCTTCATCTCTTGGTCCATGTATGCAAGTGCTCCCCATAGAGAAAGAGGTACAGATACCCGCTGGTGGAGGCCACTGCAGGATCCCCTTTGCCCCAAGGAGCTTCGTGGTTGGTGTTCCTGGCAGGGGCTTTTCCTCTGAATTTGGATGCTGCTCCTTCCTTGACCAGAGACTAGCAAAGAGCTGCTTCCAACCCCATGCCTGTGACAGGTAAAAGTCCTCTGAGCTGTTTTCCTGTGGAATTTTTGGAGTCTTGGGGGTTTCTTCTTTGCTTTTTGTGTGGGGTTTTTTGTGGTTTTTTTTTTTACCTTGGAACTCCCAGTGTTGTTGTCATATTTCAAAACAAGCTGAAATGCCAGAGCAAAAGCAGAGAAAGCCCCTGCATCCCCCTGCCACAGGGCTGTGCAGAGCGTGTTGCTGTGCCATGCAACAAGCCTTTTCTTTGGAATTCATAGATAATTGCTAGTCCTGTCAAGGGCCATTCATTTTCGTAGTGTAAAAATCACTATGGTTTTATTTCAAGCTTGAGAAACCACTTTGTCAGACTGGGCAAATTTTACCAAACCAGTATGCGGGCTGTGGGCACAGCTGGAGTTAAACAGAAAGAGCCCAGTTCCACAAATACCAAAGGTTCTCTGACTTGGTTTGAAACAGGGAAACGAAGTAAACAAGGGAAGGAAGGGCTGGGAAAGTGGGGAGAAAGGAAGGGGGGGGGGAAACTTCCTCCTTTCTGACAAAACTGTTTTCACCTCTTTATTCCAAAGAGAGGTTTTCTGACATATGGGGTTTTAAATGTTTGTTTGCTCTGCCTGCTTGGTTGTTTACTGCTCTGAGAGTCTGTGCTGCCTTTGCTGGCATACTCAGTCTTCCAGGGAATACGACAGAGTGCAAGGCTGTTTGCTTATTTCTACTAGCACTTATTTAGCAGGGAAGTTGTTTTCTGATCCAAGTTTTGCCAGGAACTAGAAACTGTTGCAGGAACGTGGTGGCTGTGGGGATCTTAAGGGAGAGCTATTGCCTCCTCTAGGCAGAATAAACCTCCACTATGTGCTTTGCTATCATTGGTGTACTTGGCTCATGGTAGAGGAGAAAGTTCTTTTATTCCTGAGTTGTTTTTTTTTCCACGTGGATAAATGAAGGGTTTTACAGAGAAGAGGAGGGAGATGTTTGTCAAAAGGCCATGCAGAGCATCTATGGGAGAGCCAAAGTTAGACAGGAATTTTCTGGGTCACTTACCCCTGCTCTGTGAACATCCACCACCCTTACATGTACCCTCTACCAGCTTCTGTTTCTGACGTGGCCCAAGTTTTAGGATCCTAAGCCCCAGATCTTCCATAACTGTCTTTCAGGGTGGCAAAGACTACTTGCTATGTACTGGAATCTGTCCTTTATATTTGATATTAACTAATGGGCACGGAATTGCTCTTGGCTCTTGATATTACTGAGTGTTCCCTTTGGGGGCTGGATTCCTTCCCAGCAAGTGGTAGCAGCCACCAGCAAAGGTGAGCTTGACATTGCTGAAAACTGTCCCTAAAGCAACCCATGCAACTGTGCCAGCTCTAGCTCACTTTGTTCGGATTATTTAGTGAAGGTGAACTCCTTGAGCATGCAAAGCACAGAATGTTTTTATGAGTACAGAAAAAGACCCCAGAGATGTGCTGGAGGAAAAGTTCTCAGGGTTAAAACCCTGTTAGGCACTGCACAGGCTGCAGGCTACCTCCAACTGCTTTTGGCTACTTGGTTCCAGGCAAGGGGCAGCTTCCCTGGCTCTTCTGAAAGAGCCTGTTGTTTCCAGTAACTGAGGGAAAAATTACTGTTTTTTATGGTTTAGAAAGCATGGAGAGATAACTGGGATACCTGACCCTCTGTGCCTTGCTATTCCTATCTATAAAGTGTGGGTGACAATATTTTACCTTCTTCAGAGGGACATTTGCAAGCTAATGGACAGAAAGTGCTCAGGAACTCCCCACCTGGCAGTTGGGACACCTTGGCAATCTGCCCAATAGCTTTTAGATGTGCCTTGCCTAAGCAGCAATGAGCAACAAAGGGCATAAACACTTTGTCCTCAAGTGCTGGCTGCTCCCTGCATGCTGTGTGTCTGTGGGCAGTGCAGCTCTGGTGCTGGGAGCCTTCTCTCCCTCTGTTCCAGGCTGCACAGAAGCTGCATGCAATTCTGCTGGCAGAACTGCTTTTTTTTTTTTTAGCCAAATCAGAGGCTTCCTGAGTTTCAGCATCACCATTAACTCAGAGAAAATTTGGCTAATGAGCCATGGTGCCTACAGTTCCCTGAAAGCCAACATGCTTCTGCAAGCCCCAGGATGGGACCATGCCTTCTACCTCCAGCCTCTTGCCTGAATGCTGACATTTTTCATGGCATTGCTCCCTGCTGGCTCTAGACACTCACAACTAACTCTCTGTCATATCTGTTTCTCTGGATATTTATCAGTAAGACTGGGAGCAGAATGCTACCCTGAAGTGTGTTACCTTTCAGTTAACTTGCCCTTGTTGCTGGAATATGAGAAACCTGCCACGCTGGGTATTCTTTGATATCTTCCCTGGACTTGTGCTGCTGAGAGGCTTCTCTGATCTCTTCCACTAAATGACACAACACAGAGAGCTTAGCAGAAAAGGGTTTCTGAGTTTTAAAACCAGAGTAATCTTTGGGAAAGGAATAACTTAGATCTTTGATGGTCCAAAAGGCCTGACAACTGGGGCATGCAGGAGAAACCAAGTTGTTCCAATAGCGAAAACATGAAGAGAAAAGTGTTACTGTCAATCTTAGGTTAATTGGAAAATATTCAAAGGACTTTGTTTTGCTTAATTTTGAGGTTAGAACTTCCCTGGGGTTCTATGAAAAGAATGCAACACTGGCAGCTCCTTTGAAATATGTAGGAGTGAGCTGCAAAGCAAAGAAGTTGTTAGAGGGGATGTGATCTCCTCCTGACTGGCTGGACAGCAGGAAAATTAAGATGAGAATGTTATGCAATTGCTCTTGCTTCAAGAGCAGTCTGTGGTGTGAGAAAAGTGGATAGGTATGAAGACATCATTTCAAAAGCAGAACCTCTGTTCATCCTGATACCCAACATCAAAGGCAGGGATCCCTAGCTCCAAACTCTGTCTGAATGCACACATGGCCCATGGGAAGCACCAGACACATCAGGTGTGTTGTGACTCCACTGGTCTGTCACAAGCACCACAGGCAACATTTGTGGTAAGATACGCATTCCCCTGCAGTAAAAAACCAGGTTTTTGGATGAACTCTATGGCCTCGTTAAGGCCACTCCTTTTTTTATTTTTATTTACTCTTTTGTTTTCCTTTTTTTTTTCTAAAACAAAAGGCATTTCAGGGCAGAGAGTGTCTTAGCCTAAATTGCTGGAATATTCTGCACAACAGGAACTTGCCCGTGGCACTGGGGACTCTTGGCACTGCTGGTTGTAACCTGTGAGCACAGGAGGGTGGGGGGACTCACCCAGCAAGATTGGAGCCTGCAGAGCCAGTTCAGCTCAGGGAATGACCCAGGAGAGCCTCTGGGGACCCATGCAGTGAGGGGAGAGCAATAGAGCAACCACCTTATCTGTCCTTCTCCCTGTGCCTTGTGCCAGGGTAGTTCCAGCTGGGCACTCTGTTATACCATCTGCAGTAGGGCAGCACAGGTAGATGGAGACTTGCCATCGTACTGGCTAAGAAGAAGTTTGAGAGCAGCTCTTCAGCCAGGGGAAAGTTGGAGGAGCCTATTCAGACAGGAGGCAGATTCACTTTCCTAACCTACTTTTGAAGAAAAGGAAATTCTCCAGGACTGGGCCTCTTCCCCACGGTATAGCCTCAGGAGCATTTCAAGCCTTGGAGAACCTGATGACTGCTAACCATGTTCAGGGTGCAGTGTTTAACCACATACCCAGATTCAAGACATTGGTGGTGCAGTGGTGGAAGGAGGGCCCAAAAATAAGAAACAATGCCTCGGAAGTGAGCTCGCCACCAGCCTGATCAAGACCTCCAGCAGACCTCTTGGAAGAGAGAATCCTACAGGATTCTTACAAAGGGCAGAAGTGTTTCTCAACCCTTTTGGCCTGTGTGCCAGTTCTGCTGATTGAAAAATCACTTGTATTGATTGAAGAACCCTTCCTTCTAGCAGTTTGAATTATAGAATAAGGAAAGTGGGTGTCAGGCCTCTCTTGGGTTTTTGTTTCTTCCCTGTTTTGAAGGATGAAATGAGCTGTTCTGGCTTGATCAACTCTTTATGTCACTCCACCAAGATCTGTATGGCTCCCCTTCTGCCAAACGTGGTGACCTCTGTTCTACCCCCAGAAAGGTTCCCAGTCCTGGGCTGCAGACATTCAGGGAAACAATCCCTCACGTCACTTGTGTTGAGCCTTCCCACCCAGCCCTGAGGTAGTGATGCAGGTTTTGTTTTCCACCTGAATTTGTCTGGCTGGTTCAGGCTCCTAGCTCTCACTTTTTGCTCTGCATTTTACCCATGGTTATAAGTGCACTGTAGTAAAAATACTTTTCCATACTGAGGGAACCAGCCAGTACTTTTAGGCTATCGTGAAGCTGTTCATCAACCTTCTCTTTTTGCTCCTGGAGTGCTTAGAAGGCTCTGGGGATGCTCATTATTAGTGTTGTGTAATGGTCACAGTGCACTCCAAGAGTCAACAATATGTTGTAAAAAGGCCAAAAGCCAACACCCATGTGGACTGGCCCCTTCTGGCCAACAAAAAAGTAACCTCTGGAGAATTTTAACCTCATATTGACTGCTATTACCATTGCTTTCTCTTGTGTCATTGTCAATCAGCTTTCAATTTAGATTGAAATGCAATTGCAGATAGCATAAAATATAGAAGAGAAAATTCTAGATAGCATAAAATATAGAAGAGGAAAAACCCCAACTGTACACATGATCTATAGTTATGGACTGGGCATTGTATTAGACTCAGGAAAATTTTATGTTAATAGAGACTAGTATCCCTTCTTTAGGAAGACAGCTGATTCACTAATGGAATAAATTGTCATGTACAGCCAATACAAAGCATAGTTGGAAATTTTTTTATGCATTTCAACTCTGCGGTGTGCAGGGTCTGAGCTTCTAGCTTTGTTGTTACCTGTTTCTTTTGTTAATACTGAAGTAGATGAGCTGCTTGGGAAGACTGGATGATCCAAAACAACACAGAGGGAAGGTGTTCCTCTGATGGAAGCATAGTCCAGAGGGAATCAAAATCAATGTAAGCTGCAGTTTTGGCTAGATCTTCGAGTGATGCCCTTTTACAAGATGTGTTGAAAACTTCCATTACACAAGTGTCCATGACCAGTTTTGCAAAAGATGCAAAAGAGAGACGCGAATCAAAGCCAAGCACGATTTCTGTGCCTTGGAAATGAATTGCCTCCAGTGAGCCCTCCTAGGAAGTTCAGGCTGTTTACCATATGGAAGTGACTATGGCTTTATCTTCGTGTTCCTGCACCGGTGGTCAGGAACGGGTGCAGCTGTGCTGATCTGCTCCCTGCCTGCAGCCTGGGTGAGCTCAGCTGGCGTTCATCCCCGCGGCGCTGAGCTGGCGGTGTGCGCTGCTCCTGCCCGCCATGCCTCCTTTGCTTCCTTGCTAAATGCAAGCTGGGGCCTCCTGTGCCTTGGTTTGTCTGGGTATGCGCAAAAGGATAAATGACCGAGACCTGAAAAGGTAGTGGGAAGATGAATGGTTAAACTAAATGGTTCTGGTTTTCCTAGTTGCTTTCTCTTGTTGAAATGAAATCTGGATTGGTCTAGGTTTGGGTCTGATGTTTAATATTAACATTGCCAAAAGCAGCATTCAGGTTTGGATGATACTCTGGACAAACTTCCAGAGGTCCAGGCATACTTAGAAGACTTATAAACTTGTATTTCTGTTGCCCGAGTCTTTTACAAACTCTTGAATAACCTTCGCCAGAGTATTCAACCTTTCTGAACTTGGAGAACAGCGCTAGCTCTCCTATGAGCTGAGTGGTGCAGGTTGAGGTTCAGCTAATATTTGTTGAAGAGTAGGAGTTCTTTGGAGGCATGAGAGGCTTAGCTAATATTTGCAGAACAGTTTGAGGACTTGGGATAGATACTGTTACCAAAGGGTGAAGTGGTATTCACATGTTCTGTCAAGTCTGTGTTGTTTACAAATAGAATAGAATGATGTTTTGAAGGTCAGGGACCTTGAGAACAATAGTGGGTTTGAAGCACTCATTTATTTTTACCAAGTTCAGATGCCTGGCATACACTAGCATTTCATTTATATAAAGGATCTGATCAAACATTTTGGTTGTTTAGAGGAGTTGTTTTGCTTGTTTTCAGGCTGTTGAAATGTCAGATGGCAAAAACAAGCAAGAGCTCCAGATGGAGCAACTGGAAGAGAAACATGACAAAGATGGTGATGGGAAAGCTTCAGATTCACACTTGATTGGGAGTCCCCACCTGTGGCTTCCAAACCCACTGTCTGTGCAAGCCCTCGTGCAAAACAACATCCCATGAGGAAGTTCTTCATTATTATGGTAAGCAAAGCCAGTAACAGTTTATTTTCACTGTTCATTAGTCCATCCATGCTGGGAATTGTTTGGGAGCTGCAATCTCATCTGGAATACTCAGCTTTTATACGGCCAAGAAAATCATAGGCACTCTGCTTTAATGACCCCAAATTTGAATTGGAGTTTCATGACTTACATTAATAGGGCAAATAAATGCCCAGTAGCTTGATCTCAGTCATTCATGCCGTCATTTGCACCAGCAGATCAATCTCTGTCTCCCTAACTTCTAGCGAGGATGCATACTAAATCTGTGTTTGAGTAATGTTGGAAGATGGGTAATATAATAAATACTTTAAAACCCCTGGTTATTGATGGAGAAATAAACGCTGGTAAAAAAAGTCTATCTAATCAGACAGCTCATTTAACACAAAAAAAATTTGTCTAACTTCCTCTAGTCTACAGCCAGTTTTCTTGAAGACAAAGGGAGGCGTAATTTGTACTGGCAAAGCTAACCCTGATTTAAAATCAGAGTAAACATTTGGCGCAAATTGCAGCTTTTGTTTGTTTACACTTGAAGCTGTGCTAGTCACTGAGGGCTGGAGTTACAGAAAATTCCTAATGTATGCTGCCATCTAATCTGTAATATTGGTGGTGGCTTATTCCTTGATGTTTTGGAAGCAGAGTACAGCACAGGAGACTGAAATTACCTTGCAGTGACCAACTGAAACAGCCTCTTTGGTGGTGGTGATTGTAATATGGGAATGTACAAGGATGGCATTAGGATCTGCTTGGTCAATCACTACCGTTTATTGTGTCAAACAATTACTTTAGGGAGTCAATTCAAAAAAGTGCTTTGAACTCTTCTTCCTTCACTGAGATAGAAGCTGCTGAGCGCCTTGCATGGCTGTGTCCTTAGTTTCTGTGCCAGGCTAAGGGACGGGCAGAGAGGCTTTCAGAAAGGAAAAATGTTA
The DNA here is from genome assembly GCA_013396955.1 of Regulus satrapa. NCBI lineage: Eukaryota > Metazoa > Chordata > Aves > Passeriformes > Regulidae > Regulus > Regulus satrapa. Next base: position 1,130,164 of record VWZN01005593.1, on the reverse strand, counting down.
CCTTGAAAGCCACTAATCTGTGACACAGTGTGAACGTGATCTGTAGCTCTGTCTTGGAGACTGCTCTTCCAAAACACCACCTCAAGAGAGCCGTGCTCATCAGCAGAGATATTCCTAAAGTGCCATCAGTGGCTATCATACCCGAAAGACAAAGGGGGGCAGAAATAATTATCCCTGAATTTGGCAGTCCAGAACGTGGGATGTACAGAGGAATGGAGCTAAACCTATGGGATTGGTGCTGTGCAATCAATGGCTCTTTGTTGCTGGGCCACAGCCTTTACTGTGTGGTACACACTCTAACAGGCAAGGTCCCCGTGCCTAGGTTTGCATCTTACCAAACAGTCCCAAAAACTAGCCTGGAACTTTCAGATGATACTCTGTGTGAGTCAAACAACAGGAATGTATGAAGTCAGACATACATGCACACTTATAACTGAGCTTTCATTTTAGAGGTTAGTATTCAGTCGGTTAAAACCCCAAGTGTAATGATTATGTGAGAAAGTCATTATTTACTGGCTTTGAATCCAATGGTGGGAGGCAGATCAGAGGTGCTCTGCTGTAAATGTATAGACAGTAACTTGCAGAACTGAGTCCTATTTGCTGAGTAAAAAAAAAAAAATCTGACTTTGTTAATTATAGTCTTTTCTGTCTAGTTCTTTGCTTTGCATTTCTCTGTGGAAGGCAACTTTATCTCCTCTGAGGAAGACATCAATACAGTCAAATTAGAGCTGTGCAGGAGGAATGTTAGGGAGGCTGAAATAATCTAAAATGGCCCTCACTCATGTGTTTTGCTGCTGACATGAAGAGACACTAATGTTGAAGCTTGTTAGATTTCTAGGTAGAGGAGCATGTGAGGTCTGAGGCCTTCACACACCTTTTACATCTCAAGAGAGACAAGCAGTAGGTCCATGTTCTTTCCCCCCCTCTAGCTCTGCCTTTTGTGTCGGCTGTCAACAGTTATGCTTCATGCAGATTCAGCCAGACTTTCCTTTTTTTTTCTTTATGATTTCTTTCCCCCTCATTTAACATTGCTCTGAATTTGATGTAGTTACAGGAAACCTACTGAAACACATGCAACAAGGAATCCAAGTAAGGTAGAAATTTATAATCCAACAGATGACTGTAACTACCTGTGAGGTTTTCTGTGCTTCCACCTCAGGTTCTGTTGTAATAACTCAAGATTTTGAGATTGCTTTGGTAATTTTTGATGCTCTATTTATGGTGACTGAAATATTCCTTGCTCAGAGCTAACTGATCTTTCCCTGTCATGAGTTCTATGATAGAATGTGAGGATGTCATGGCTGCCTTGTTGCCATCTATGTGAGGCATGTGGAGACACACGTAATTAAAAAAAAAAAAAAAAAGTTTTTATTTATTTTAGTTAGATAGCAGACAGGTGAAGGGTAGCTGAGTAATTTTTTTGGCTGCTATGGAGTACAGGATATAAAGAAAGCTAGTGTTAATGACTTTCCATGAAGGTACCACCTACACATTTATGATTGAACTGATGACCTAGAAATCATGCTGAAGCAGTTATATTTTAGCTGTGTTCTTTAATTGCCAGGTTTACTTCACTGTCCTTTTGCAACATTCCCTGACTTTAGCCAGGAGTGTTTGACCAAGCCACGGAAGGTCTGTGTTGTCAAGAGTACAGAGAAAACTACTCCAACTTCTGGGGTTTGACTGAGAGATCATAAAGGCTGTGGTGATGGTGTGGGTGATGGGTTGCTGGAAAGAAGCCTTGCCCAGGCTGGGAGAGGTGCAGAAGAGCGGTGCTCATGAGTTTTGTGCACAGGACAGGTGCCCAAACACCTGGGCTGTGCTGGCCTCAGTGCCGGCGTTGCTTCACCTGTAGCTGGTATTTGGCCTAGCTCTGAGGCACGTGTTTATTTAGATTGTAGACCTATTTCTAATAATAATCTTTCTGAAGTGATTGCTAGATAAGTCAATTATCTCACTCCTCTTAGAATGGTAACTATTAATTACTTGAGTTATAGGAACGGAGCAAAGATGATCAAAGCAGATGATGCAATGGGATACCAAGATCCACAGGGTGGTTTAACACTGATGTCTGTTCCCTCTGTCTGAAATTCTTTGAAGATGGGTGATATGTAATGTTTCTAATTGATTATATTAGCAGGAGTGTTATCTGGAGGGCACTTGATGGGGATTCAGGATATCTCACCCTGTTTCTTTGTATTTCATTGGCCAACTGAGCAAGTTAACGCCTCTTCTTGTGCCTTAGTTATCCCACTATTAAAATGCAGTTAATCACTCATGAAACTGAGATAATTATACTTTCCTTTCTGAAAAGTGCTCAGACATTCATTGATTACAAATTCTCAATGCATTTTTAAAGTTATTACAATCTTCTTCATTTAGATAATAACATAACATCAGTGAATCTGATTTGTTCGGGGCAGGCAAAGCAAGACGGGAACTTGAATCATTATCAGTTTCATTTTAAAGTTCCCTGCTATTTCTTTAAAGGAAACAATAAAAGTTGGTGCCAGAGCTCTTATTTTTGCTGCAGCTTGGTGCTTCTCTGCAGTGCTTCTTCCTAGTTAAGAGAATCCTAGCATTTGGCAAATGACAACCCTTCAGTCTAATAGGTGGCACAGCACTCCTGTCTGAGAGCGTAAATGTTCTGAACTTCAGAATCTTTGCAGGTGGCGCCCTCGATTTAGCAGAGACAAGAATAACATCTATTGCCATTCCTGACAATTCTTACATCCCACAAAGCCATTTGAAAACGTAGATGTAGATAGTGGAGGATCATGTTTAGGTGCTTTGGAAAACCCACTGCGTACAAAATAGCTGAATATCAGCCTGAGGTGTCATCCATTGAGGAAAGGCTTTTTTTTTTTTTTTTTTTTTTTCTTTCTCACATATTTCTTCCCTTTTTGATCC
>VWZN01005593.1:1110730-1127141 GCA_013396955.1 Regulus satrapa | reverse complement strand
ATATATATATATATATGCTTTATTTTTCAAATAAATCTATCCAAAGATAACAAATAAAGACCAAATAAATCTATCCTCCATCTGTCAAAGGACGATGGCACAGGGCAGGTGTAATGGACTTGCTCTTCCTTATGTGAAGTTGCTAAGGATGTCAGGCTCTTTTATGTGCCCATTTTCCCGTTGGGACAGGCTGCTGCCACCTTCCAGGCTGGTCCTGCACTTTAGCACATCTTCACAACATGCTCCAGAATGGCTTTCAAGCCACTTCAGCTGAAGTTGTGATTTGTGTAAGGTTGGAAAATGCTTGGGAAATGTACTTTTATAAAGGGCAGATGTTGTTCATTAGATGGTCATTAGATGCCTTAATTTCTGCCCACAGACAGAAATTTTTGTGCCTACAAAGTACAGTATTGTATTATATAGAATACAATAATTATTATCTAAAGGATGGGTAGTACCATGCAACTGTCACTGAGACACTTTGTGAGCCAGGAGCATTTGAGATTTTTTGTATTGGCAAACATGGGGGAATTAGGATATATAAAATTACATGCTTGTAGCCCACAAATTCACTGAAAAATTAATTTCTTTCGAGACCTCAGAATATTCCCTTCTTCCCCAAACTTTGAAACTTGAAGTATTAATTTCTTCTTTAGAGCATGAGCCCTGTGATTAGCAAGCTCAGTGTCAGAGAGTATCTTCACTAAAAGTCAATACCCTAATAATCAATTGGCAATAAAATCAAACTAGTTTGACACTGCAACTTCTAAATATATTTGGAAAATAACTTTCAGAACTGCACTTGTGTAACTCTGATTCTCTGGGAATGTTCATCTGAGAATGACCAAAGNTGGCACAGCACTCCTGTCTGAGAGCGTAAATGTTCTGAACTTCAGAATCTTTGCAGGTGGCGCCCTCGATTTAGCAGAGACAAGAATAACATCTATTGCCATTCCTGACAATTCTTACATCCCACAAAGCCATTTGAAAACGTAGATGTAGATAGTGGAGGATCATGTTTAGGTGCTTTGGAAAACCCACTGCGTACAAAATAGCTGAATATCAGCCTGAGGTGTCATCCATTGAGGAAAGGCTTTTTTTTTTTTTTTTTTTATTCTTTCTCACATATTGCTTCCCTTCTTGATACTTTCTGAAAAACTTGTCATGTTCCTATCTGTCACCCTAAAGAGAAGAAGTCCCTGCCTAATCTTGAGTTAGTGAAGGTTAATGTGGCAGGAAGGAAGGTGACAATTTGTACCATTAAGAGAATGGAGAGCTGCTGGTGGAGCAGATGTGATCTGAGATGCAGAGAGTTTCTGGCAGAAAATAGGAATCCACATCTGTATAGTTCTCCAACACAAGGGATAGTTTTCTGCTCTCATGCTTGGAATCTTGTCCCTGTCATTGAGTTTTGCCTCCTGCTTTAATTTCTTGCTCTTCTTTGCTGGCAAGTCCTCTTTATTCTTCCTGGACTGGGGATATTAACTCCTTCCAGCAGCAATACTCATGTCAGCACTCGTCTGTCATGGCAANTACATGCTTGTAGCCCACAAATTCACTGAAAAATTAATTTCTTTCGAGACCTCAGAATATTCCCTTCTTCCCCAAACTTTGAAACTTGAAGTATTAATTTCTTCTTTAGAGCATGAGCCCTGTGATTAGCAAGCTCAGTGTCAGAGAGTATCTTCACTAAAAGTCAATACCCTAATAATCAATTGGCAATAAAATCAAACTAGTTTGACACTGCAACTTCTAAATATATTTGGAAAATAACTTTCAGAACTGCACTTGTGTAACTCTGATTCTCTGGGAATGTTCATCTGAGAATGACCAAAGTCCAGGTCTTACACAGAGCCTAGCATTCAGGTTCTGTATTCACAGTTTTGAAAAGTGCCACTATTTGGGAGCAAAATTTCACATAAGCCCTTGAAATAATTTAAAAACTGAATATACTTTACATTTGAGAATGTTAAGGCTATTAGTTAAGGCTTCTAAGTAACATTGACACTATCACAGCTGTTAATATCAAGTCCATTTAGTTGTTGCCTTGGAGCTCTTTACAATACAAGCCAGCTTAGTTAATGAGTGCAGTTCTGTGTTATTAGTTACCCAAAATCAGCTGGAAAAGCTGCTGGCTTTTATTTCTGAAATGGAACTGAATATGCTCCATCTCCAGTGATGGGAATGAAGAATCATTCTGTCAATTCCCTTCCTGCTAGCTGATGCCAGGGTCAGAGAAATAGGTCACACCTTTCTGGTTTTGAGATGGAGCAATACTTATTTTAGACCAATTTGCTCTGAGCACGGAGCTCATCTGCTGGGTTGAACCAGGGCATTGTTGCTTTCTCTAGTGCATTGTTCTGTTCTCCTGCTAATTATCTCCAAATGTTTCTTATGCCTGGAACACAGTAGTAGTGATGAATAATGGGCTCTCTTCTCTTAACCCTTCGACCTGTAATTTGGCTTTCCACTCCCACCTAGATGCTTTCACTTTCCTGTCTCCACCAGCACTGTGTTAGTCTGACACCTGCCTGTATCAATTTGCTGCCCCGTAACCTCCTCTCCTCTGTTCTGAAAATTCACTAGGAGAGTGCAGGAGCAAGGTCTTGGTTCCAGCATTTGCTGTCAGGATCATGGTGTTTGCTTTACACGAGTCAGTGTGGATAAAGGAACAGCTCCCATGCCTGTGGCCCTGGGAAGGGGAACAGCCACTGCAGACATTCTGCTTTGAAGATGAAGAGCTGTTCAAACTGTTGATTTGTAGGACTTCTTACAAGTTAATTCTGAGAGATAGGGTTTAATTGCTGATCACTTTGGGTAAGCAGCAGTGCCCCTCAGATGGGTTTTCCTTACGAAGGGTAGGCTGCAAATATTAGACAGCTCACATGTGGGCAGGTATGTGAGAATTGAAGTCTGAAGAAAGTGGGGGGTGACACCTGTGGGTTCCTGCAGGTGACTGAGGTCAGTGGGAAGAAGGAGAGGGGAGACTTGCTGCAGGTGAGTCATGGAGGCAATGCTTGGAAGACATTGGACTCGGGCATATCCCATCTACAAAACAGTACGATGTCAAAACACATTCTCATTACACTCCTTTACACCTCAAATCCTTCTGCTTCAATTTGATGGCTATTTTTTTTTTCCAGTTTGGAAAACTGAGCTGTCAGCCCAGCATGTGGAGCTGTTGAGGGCAGGAATAGTCCCCTTGGGAAGGGACCTTTGGGGCCCTGTCAGGTGTAGTCCCCTGGGCCAGCACTCCCATTCCAGCGCAGAGGGCAATCGTGTCCTGGCTGGTGCAGTGTGTTATGTCTGTGCCGTCTCCCAGAGCGCTCCCTTGGATCGCTGGCAACACCTTTCAGCCTTGACAAAACACTCAGAAGCATCTGCAAGCCTTTCCTCCACAGAAAAGCATGAACACGGAGTGCTGTGAGCTTCTGCTCTCTGCCTGCCTCGGTCCTGCACCTTCCTGTGCTGTTTCCAACAGAGAAATGCCTCAGAGTAATTGCAAAGGCCAATGCACTGTCATCACATTTGGCTTGTTTTATAACTGTCCAGTCTCGTAAAGCACTGGCATTTGGTTAGGTTGGAAGCAGATCACAGTTGGAACAGCTCTGCTCCATGTCTCTGGTGAGAGAGGCTGAGCTTTTGTTTATGTTGGTGTTGTCTGCCCTGCAGCTCACAAGGGCTGGGCTGAGGCTGGTGATGCTTCTATGTTATGATGCTTTTGGAAGCCTCTCTGGAGGCTTCAAAATGTTGAAACTGGCCCATACCTATTCTCCATTGCTCTCATGTATCAGTTCTTGCCCAAGTCTTTTCTCAGCTGGTACCACAGCCCAGGAACAAGTACTCCAGCTCAGATACAGAGGGGCCTTTCTGTTAATCCTGGACAGTTTGAAGAGAGGAGTTTCTTTAGGTCATGGTCTTTTCTTTGTAGAGACAGGTAATGATTGTGCAAGAGAAGCTGCCCTGTTAGCTGAAGGCCATGTGACAGTCCTTGGAACTGCTGTCACTGTTGTGTCCACGCAGCCTATGAAGTGAGTTTGCCAAAGTGGGAGTCAGTCCCTACAGCTGAAAGGCAATTCTTTGTGACAAGAACCTTGATATTTGTAGGCTGTAATTGCACAAAGAGATGTTGCTAATCTAATCTCACCTTCTGCCTCATTCAGACGAGACCTGTACCTGTAATGTCTGCATCAAGGCTAATAATTCACTGTTAAGCTACAGCACATGTTTTAGGATGACAGCAAATCTTGTGTTAAGAGCTCTGAGAGTGGAGAATAAGACTCTCCCCTACATCATTTGTTCAAGTGATTAACTACTGGCATTATTGCAACTTTTAATTTTTAAATACTCGCATTATTTCCAGCTTGATTTTTTCCAGCTTTTACTTTGAGCTTCTGGATCTGGTTATGGTTTTGTTTATTAGATTTTTGAGGTCCTTTAGCATCTCTCACAGTCCCCTGCTGAGAAATGTTAATAGAGTTAGATCAAATCACCTCCAAACCTTCCCTCTGGTAAACCAAACAGGGATATGGAAAGACTTCAGCAGCCTGATCCTTTTCGCTCGCTGCAACATCTGGAACTGAATGATGTGCGAGGCTGAATCAATCATCTCTTCAGAGCCGCATCTGACCACCTATTTGACGATGCTTAAATACATCCCGCGGAAAGTACTCCTTTTACTTGCGGCTGTTTTCTAGACCAAAGCCATCTGTGCCGTTTTCCAGTGGCCGGAGCCGAGGGCGGGCGGTACCTGCCGTGCACCGGGGGAGGCACCGGGCGCGGCTTGGCCGTTCCTCACCGGCTCCTCGCAGTCCACCCCTCGCCTGCCGCTTTCTGTCGCTTATTTGCTATTGCCCTCTAGTGGAAATAGGGTGGCCTCGGCTTCCCAAGCGCTGTTTCCTCCCGTGTCTCGTTGCTCCGGGGCTATCTTCTCGCTTGTGCGATGTTGCAATGTTGTTTACACGGATTTTAACATTTAGCTTCGTTATTCGGTTTTATTCTGTGCAGGAAACAGCCATCCGGCCTCTGCAATTGATAACTGATGTGGTGGTATGTCTGGGAGTAAGGCAGACTTCCCTGCTCATCAATGTGCTCTGCAAGGGAAGCTGCAGAAGATGTTCCCGTTTCAGGATTAGAGTAATTCAGCCGTGCAGAGTCAGAATTCTGAAGTGAACTTTGTGTGCGCTGCCAGCACCCATCAGCCTGTACAAGGAGTGATCTTCTCTGGAAGCAGAAATACTGCCTTTTTACTGTTTGTATTTCTATCTGAAGCCTTTGCTTTTATTATAAAGAGTGAACTATTTAAAGCACACTCTTTCCAATCAATCATTTCACTTTGTCAGACAAGCGAAATCATTTATTGAACGATCTTGGCTAATCAAAATCTGTCTTCTTATAGAGATCCTAGAAGATGGTTTATTAATGAGACCTAGATTTTTTTTTTCCCCCTGGTTGTAATGCAGGGAGATCTTAATAAGCAATGAATTGCTGTGTCTGCAATCACTTTTGAGAGGCTTAAAAGGAAAACAATAATACTATGACTAATATGATTGCTCTCCCTACAGTGCCATCCGGCGGATGCAAAATTCATTTCCTTTTGTAAATGTGAAGGGAAATTCTCCTACTGATATCACAGCTTGCAAACTTGGACCAAACTAATTCTCTCTTGTAATGCAATTTCCAGACTAGTGAGGAAAATGTTGGTTATTCTTTAATTTTAGTTGTTTCAAATTAGAAAAAGCAGATTTCCAGTCTCTCATCTACAAAAAAACATCCTCTATCTAATGGAAACCTGTCTGGATCTTGAAAAAGGGTTCTGAAAGCTTTCCAGATTCTCTGCCCAAGAGAGGGAATGGAGGGCCCAAGTCACTGAGCACTGCTACTGTGGCTGGTTTTGGAAAAAAGGTTGAGCTCTGATGTTGATTTTCAGATAATCAGTGTGTGGGCTATTAACAACAGAGCCTAGGATCAGATGCAGCACTGCATTTTTGGTTTGGGGTGGAGAGGTCTGGGGACAAGGATTAATTCTTTATTTTTTCCCTCTGGCACTGAAGACTGAAATAAATAATAGCAATTGGTGGTGCCCACAACCTCCTACCTGCTGGTCTGCAAAGTGGGACCTCACAATGAGATGTTCCCCAGGGCAGCAAAACTCACTTGACCACCTGAGTGTGTTGGACACTTCATTGCTCCTGAGGAAACCAGAGAAGTGAGTACTGGGAATGGATGGAGGCAACGTGGAAGACTGAGTCCTCCAGCTGAACACACAGCTGTTAGGGCTCTGTCATGGCCAGCATCTCTCTCTCTTTCTGGATCCTGCATAAATCAATGCAACAGGCACAGCAATAAGGTTTCCTGTGCTTCTCTGCAGGAGGGCTGAGGAAGTAGAGCAGGACAGGACGAGCTCTGGCATTTTGGCTGCTGCAGGTGAGCCAGGAAATCACCAGGAAGTGGCATCCATCCCCTGGAGACACCATGGCCTGTGCTACTCATGGTACCAGTCCTTACGTGGGAGCCTTGGGCTTTTCCTCAGAGCCCATCAGCTCTCCAGAGGGATTCTGCAGTGTGGGGTATTTGAGGCCAGGAAGGTCCCAGTCTGGAGGTGGGAAGTCTTGCTGCCTCACCGAGCTGCCAGCGTGTTGCAGCCCTGAGTCATTCCCTTGCTTCTTTGCTTTCGGTACATATTTATTTACCACCGAGGCCCGGAGCAGGCTGACAGTGCCGAGCTCCTTCGGTGGCCTGGTGGCTGCTGCCAGCTCTGTCAAACTCCTGCAGCTCTGGGAGTGCTTCACCCAGAGGCGAGGGGGAGACAATCACGTTCCTGTGAGAGCAATGCCACCACGAGCTCCCATCAGAAGCGTGCTTGGCTCCAGGTAAGGAGTGCAGCGGCGCAGGGTAAACCACTTTCACCCTCGCCACAGAGCCCCCGGCTCCCAGGTCTGCTCCCTGAACCAGCTGGGGGGGTAGAAAGAGGTTAAGAGGCATATCCTTTGCTGTAATTATATCCTGTTGCTAGAGATATTGTGCTCTGCTTAAAGAAATCATCATAATGCAGCCTCCCGGAGAAGGTAATTACTGTGCATCTTATGAGCGGCTGCATGTGAATGTCTGCTGAAGCTGCTGTCAGCAGCAAGTTTCAACACATCTTACATACCAGGCATTTTACAGCCCTAGTTTTATTTGTTTTCATCACCCCTTGCCTTGTGCTTTAGTTTTCATTAATGGATCTGGGCTTTTTTTTTGTTTGTATTGGTTTTCTTCTATTTTTTTTTCTCTCTCTCTCCTTTTTTTTGGTTTTTTTTTGGGGGTTTTTTTGTTTTTTTTTTNTGTTTTTTTTGGTTTTTTTTTTTTTTTTTTTCTCTCTCTCTCTTTTTTTTTGTTTTTTTTTTTGGGGGGTTTTTTTTGGTTTTTTTTAAGAGGCCAGAGTTCATGTCTTTGATGGAGCATTTGGGTGGTGGCCACAGCTCTTATTTGCTGCATTTCCATTCTCTGTGGTGGCTTGAGGGGGACCATCTGGAAGATGTTGTTTCCGAGCCATCCCCATATGGTAGGGTCTGAGTGGGCCCTGGCCTCCTCCTCTGGTCCCAGATAAAATGGACTATACCACCGCTGACACGACTTGGTGTCACTCTACCTCCTAGCATAACTGCACTCATTTAAGCCCACAAGCCCTCTTTTTCCTGTTGTACTTTCTGAGCTTCTCTCGCTCATGTTCAAAAAGGGTTGGAGAGAGATGTCAGATCTTTCCAAAACCAATCACCTGCCTGCCTTGACTGGCAACCGGTGCACATGTCACTGTGTGATGGGTAAAGTTTTGGAGGCTCACAGCCTGATCATTCTCTGCCTGGAGATTGTTATTTCTTCAGACCCTCAGACCCTCTTCAGTCCCTTTGCAGGGACATTGGAACCAAAGAGATGGGGCAATACCAAAGAGCCCTGGTTTGGCACAGTAGGAGTGACCCAGCTACTTTTTCTTTCTCAGAGGTTCCTCGTGCTTGCCTTGCCCCAGCGCTGTGTAATTTGCCTTCATTGCCTTCATGTTGTGCATGCAGGGCCACAGCGTGTGACCATGACATCCTGCACTGCTGTACAAACATCCTGTCCATCCCATGGACAGCTTGAGGGAGGATTTGAAGCTACTCCTTACACTTCCTCTTCGTGAAAATGGCTGAGGCTTACCCTTGCAATGCTGACGCTGAATTATCTTAGTACCCTCCTCACTGATTTATTGTGTTTGTGGCCAGTCTTCTGTGCATGCTGAACATCTGCTATGTTGCACAGCACTATGCCTGGTGCTGTGTCCATCCCTCTCTGTGGTTCTTGGTGAAGTCTGAAAGGCAGCCTGGCTGCTAGAGGATGGAAGGTGCTGTAATAAATGTGAGCTCATGATGTTGTTGTTAAAAATAACTGGAGCTAAATTATAAAGAAAAAAAAATCAATCTTATTCAGTCCTAGCCCAAGGGAGGAATGGACATGAGGGATTGGGCAATCCTTCTGTAAGTTCTTTCTTTAGACTATATTTAAAACACACTGAGAGCCAGATTCTCAGCTGGTGTCAATTGTTATTGACTTCAGTGGAGTGAAGCTGGTTTATGCAAGTTGAGGCTGCTAAATGCCAGTATTTGGATGAAGCTGAGGCAGCTGGAATTACTTTTGCAGAAAACTCTAGTCTGATGCCGGTTCAAGAGCTCTGAACCCTCCTGAGTGCTTGAGCCATTGGTGCTCTGATTTAGCAGCTCTTTTGGGATATGAATGGCTATGGAAAGACTTTTACTTGGGTCAAAATTTGCTCTAATCTTTGCTAGGTCTGCAACTCGGATGTCTGTCGTTATTCTGTAGTCTGCTTTAGATGGGGTCCTCTGAAAAATCTCTGCAAAGCCTTTTTTACTTGCTGCTTCACTGGCATCATCTCCTGTCTAGACACTCTAATTATGAGAACCAGGGAGCATACAGTGTGATGTGTAGATAAACCTGGATAACTCCAAGGCAACCGAGTGCTGCTTCCATCCCTCCCTGACTGCCCTCCAAACTACTTTTGCCCATTTGCTGTCTGCTCCAGTATGAACATCAGCACAGAGGGGGCTGTACAGTGCCACCTGGGCAGTATTCATTTGAATTTTGCGTTCAGAAGCAAATGTTCCAAGCTATAGAAATGGAGAGGCAAACCTCTAATTGCTGTGGGATCAAGCAATAGTGGGTTAGCCTTCCCTACTTCTCTTTTTCGGTATGCGTAAAAACTCTCTGGATTAAATAAACAGCATCCCGCACCACCACTGTCAGCAGAATGCATTAAATCTGTAAGCTGATTTGAGTAATTTTTGTGTACTCATATCCACTCTAATTCCCTTCTTATCCCTGGTCGTCTTTTTTATTTATGCCAGCACAGACTGTATCCAAACTCAGCTTCTATCTGTTTCAGCAATTTATTTTTTTTTTTAAATAATAGCTTTTAAGTCTACTGATTTAAAAGGAGACCATCAAATAATCAATACAGTATAGAATATTTGAATGCATTTTATTGTTTCAGTTGCTGTCCACAGTATATCACCTCCAGAAGTGGGCAATGAGAAGAAAAAACCACTTCTTTTCCTATTGCCCTTCTTTAATATGTCGTTTTCCCTGACACCTTGCTGCAACTGGTACCAGAGAGAATTGTCTGTAATACTTAGCAAGGCCCCTGGGATTCACTCTTTCTCAAGTCTCTGTGCTTGGAGAGGCACACGGGTTTCCATGGGTCTCTGCAGGAGCTGGGGCATGTGAGAATAATCTGTTTGCTGCATTTTGACTCCAAATCAATGTGCTTTGAGGTGATTATAGGGAGGGATTTTTTTGTTGGCTTTTTGTTTTCTTGGCAGCAGCTTTTGAAAGTCACCGTACTGGTCCATGGGAGAAGTGCCACCACACACTCCTTTGCTCCAAGGGAGGCACTTTTTGCACTTCTGGCACTGACAAGGGTGAGTGAATGCACTTAGGGTCCACCTCTTTGAAGCCTGGATCAAAAAACATCTTTTTATGAGTCCTGGTAATGAGAACATCCCATGAGCATGGATAACTTGAAAAAAAAAATATTATAACAGAGCAGGTTAATGGTGATTTAGATGCATCTCCTAGCTTTGGTCTCTGACAGGAGCTGTTGAGTTCAAGTTTCATGAGTGCTGCCTCTTTGGGAAAATTGCACAGGTTTAATTAGAATCTGTTTCCCAACCAATGGAAAAGTCTGGCTGGATGGTCTTTTTTTTTCCCCCCCCCTTTTTTTCTGGTGTAAGCTTGGGATTTCATCTGAATTCACCTGGGACACATCCAAGTGTACCTTTATAAAGAGCTGAATTTGATGGCTGATGTATTGAAAGAGTGAATCTCCAATCCTGAGCCCCTAAAGTCAAACCCCAGGTAGGATTTCTAGACCAGTCTATGTGGGGATGTCCTCAGCCTGCATTTAGCCAAATCTGAGACTCCAGATGGAGCTGTGGCTCTAGGACTTTTCCCAAAGGAGACTTGAGAAATATCAGAGTGAAGGCCAGGCCAGCTCCAGTCCTGTATGGATGTGAGAGCTCATCTTTCCACTCCCCAGCCTTTTCTACTCTCAGGCTGGTGATTTGTTTTGTCTTGGGTTGTTGGACACTTGTTAACGTCCCAGAATTTGGTGCATGCACATGAACCCAAGGAAAAAGAAATCCCTGTGTGAAGGAAATGCACTTCCTTCCCTTCTCCCTCTGTTATTTTTTAGAATGGGTCATCTTCGTTACCTTTTGTATTGCACTGCTGCTGGACCTGCAGCAATAGCAGGAATCTGGTTGGCATTATTCTGCAGGAGACCTGTAGGAAGAGTGGGTTTGCAGTTCCTACACTGGTTTGCAGGTAAATGTGCCAGGCTGGGTATGCACTGAACGTCCCACTAAGGCTCTTTTACTCCTTTCCTTGCTGGGGGATGTTTCCACAGAATGTACTATGGCAGGCTTTGAACCAATTTGTTGTTCCTTTGTTTACGATGAAATTAGTTCACTTGTTTTATGTAGACTCTCCGTGAGATTGTTTACTTTGGCACAGGGATCCATGTGCTTTCCTAGATGCAAGGAATTTAGCTACCGGGAGCTTGTTTAGTTTAGTTTGTTGCATTTGCAACACAGATGGTGGATGGGAAAATGCATGTGTGGGGAAGCTTTAGGACAGGATTTGGTTAATGTTTTCTACCTCTGTAGTTTTCTTTGTTGTTTTCTGGCTGAAGCGTGATGGGTTTCCATCACAGGGAGAGAAGAAAGACAACACATAAGAACTGATGTGCATTTTGCACACAGGGAAAATAAATATAACTTGGACTTGAGCTGTCATTTTTTTGGCATCTTTGCCAAGGTGGAACTCCCAGTTTCTAGAGCTGGTGGAGTTACAGAAGAACTCCTGTACATTGTACATTGCACATTGCCCTGTACATTGGCTTGGCTCTGCTCTCTGGAGCCCCATGGGCCTCAGCAGACCTCTGAGGCATCTGTGACAGCATTACTGTGCTACTGCAGAGCAAAAGGAGGGAAATCTTCATGAGATGTGTGTCCCAGAGCTGGCTGGGGTGGGGTGAGGGCATCCTCTTGACACTGCTGCTGGACCTGCAGCAATAGCAGGAATCTGGTTGGCATTATTCTGTAGGAGACCTGTAGGAAGAGTGAGTGTCCTTTCAGTTAATACATTTAAGTACAGCTCTCTGCTGAAGTGAGAAAGGGTGGTTGTCCCCAGTGGAAAATTGAAGCAGAGAGTAGAGGGGGCAGAACCCAATCAAAGTCCCACAGAGGGTGCCCGAAGGAGAATCCCAGCTCTGCTCAGCCAACTATTTGAACCTTGTGTCAGGCAGATCATTTTGGAACAGGCCAGAGTTTCCCTGTTCCGAGGGCCAAACTAGTGCCAAGTTGCAAGAGATGCTTGTAAAGCTCTGCCATGTCCATTTGTGGTGGGTTATGCATGCTGGGTTGCAGGGCACTGGGAGAAGTGTCATTTTCCAATGTACTGCCTAACTGAAAGGCTCTCTGTTCTCATGGGCTCTGCCACTCCCCTTTATATATTTGGGAGACTTGGCCAAAATCCTTTCAAACCTTCATTTCTCATCTTTGGGTTTTTTACGGGTGGCAAGCAACTCCCTCTTCACAAGATCCTCACAGGAAGGGTCTCGGAGCGATCAGCCCTAATCAAACTTGGCACTTGCTCGGGGCAGGATCATATTCCCCTGCATTCCTCCGTGGATATGGCAGGCAAGGAATCTGTCATCGTGTCTGATGACCTTGCCTGCAGTGCAGAGTGCCAGGAATGCCCCATGTTTTCTCAGGGTGGGGTGCTGCCCACCACCAATGGCCGGCAGGGCGTGGTGATGGGGTGAGCGTGCGCTGGGATTGCTGGGGCATTTGCTGGTGGGCTTGGTGGGGGAGGAGCCCACATGCCACCCCCTGGTTATTTTGGGCAATGGGCTGAGCTGCTGAGCTGGATCTTTCGCAGCTTCGTCCGATCTCCTGCCCCTACAGAAACATTTCTCAGACATGAATGCTTTGCCCATCTAGGTGTCATGTTTCTGAGAGAGCTCTCTGCTTCCCAGTATGAGGCCAGTGCATGTGCTTCTACCCTTCTTCAAATCTCAGAGCTGAAGGGCAGTGATTGAAGGTGCTTGAGCATGTTGCAAGCCTCCACTGACAGAAGGATGGCTGTCTTGCATGTCAAAGAGTTTTCTGTCTGCTTATTGACCACTTTTTTACCAAGGCTAGATAGATATCGGTTACATTTGGACAGAAGCTGCTGAGGCAAGTGGGGATGTCAGTAGCAACCATTTAACCCATGTCCCTTTTAGGTTTTTATGAGCTTGAGAAGTCTTATATTCCTCCAATTTCAATATGAAGAAGTTGAGGCATAATGAGCTGCAGTGGTTTGTCCCAAACAAGTCTAACTAGAGAAGAGCTTGAAATTCAAATTTCTTCTTAATCAGTCAGATTCTTGATAAGAATATCCTTCTGTTGCTTGTAGTAGAGCCTGCTGGCATCAGTGTGAAGAAAGAGGGCATCTTTCCAAAATGACAATCACCAGGGGCATGCAGTCTTGCTTCTCCTAGGGTGCCCAAAATGAACAAAGAGATGCTTGGAGCAGGAACAAACCATTGCCATGGATGAACCAGCTATGGAGAATAACAAAAGCCAATGTCTTCCTCGAGCGAGATGACTTCTGCCATGTGTGCTGTAGCATCTCAGTGCCCTGTGGCAGGCTGTGCCTGCAAGGTGAAATGTAGCTCCTAGGCTTCACCTCAGCCCAAGATAGGCTGGATTTTGCCTGGCTTTCTGTATAAGTGTGGTTACCAACCCCTGCACAAAGCAAAGGCAGAACAGACCTGAAGAGCAGCACTGGGTACCTGTTTGACCATGGCAGGGTGCATCACCAGGTGAAGGCGTGAGCAGGAACCGCAGCACCGAAGGTGAAAATGGTGCCAGCAGTGTTTGCTACTGGGCTCCAGCCCTGTGCATCTTTACTCTTCCCCCTTCCTGTGTTGGAGCCCATAATTGTCCACCTGGATCAATTACAGATTCAACCCTGCAGCCAGCTGTGGGAAGCAGGGATGTATGGCACCATGCAGCATGTCCAGGGATGGCCTGGCCTGCCCAGTGTCCTGCCTGGAGTCCTGTGCTCTTCCCAAACTCTATCTGCAATGCAGGTAAGCTATAAAGGAGGGGAGTATCTGTAAGGCAAGAGAGGTGCACTAGCGTGTCTGCATTTTCCTCTTTGCAGGCTTTCACATGAAAGATAAAATAATTGTGTGGCCCTTGGTGTTATGGGTTTGCACAGCCCCTCTTGAAACCCTAAGGTGTGGATCACAGGCCCAGTTAGACTCTACCCAGACAGCTAAGAAGGAGACCATCCCCATCCAGCTTTAGGATTAGATACCCTATAAAAGGCTAAAGCAGGATAGCTCATGGGTGGAGTAGAGCTGGAAGGAGAAAGTGACAGTGCAGTGGAAGGGTGTAGTGGAAAATCAGGAATTGCACCTTGCAACTAGTCTAACCAGGACCCTCGGGGAGAAAGTTTCCAGGTGTTGTGGAAGCAGCTTTGCACACCTTTATGGGGAGGTGTTTGGCAACGAGCTAATTCTTAAACTTTGGTGCATGACTCCTCACTTAACCACTGGTTAGTGAATGCTACAGGACACCACCACTGCAGTTCATGGAAAAATACAGTTAGAAAGGGGGTAAAAGGTGGACAATAGAAAAGGAGATCAATTCAGGAATCCCCGAGATGCCCTTGCCTTGGCTGGTCTTTTCAGACCTTGTGCACTCTCGGGGCCTGCCCTTTTTGCTCCAGTGCCTGTTGTGGCACCACTGGTGTGTACACTTTGGGGACTCCCATGGTAGGACAGGGCAGGGCAGGATATTTATTGGAGAGGGCAGTGGCGAGGAGCACAAATGCACCAGGGATGGTCAGTTGGTAGGAGAAGAGCTGTGGGTCCTGCACAGATTGAAGTTGAAAACTGCTTTGTCATCTGGCTGTGCAAGAATCTGGGGCAGAGGGGATGTGTGTGGTGGACAGGAAGGAGGGCTGCATAAGGAAGTACCTGCAGCAGCTGTTGCAGTTGTTTCAATAAAGAAACATTTCCCTGAACTTCTCTTTTGGCACCTGAGGGCCCTTCCCAGGATGCCCTTGCTGAAGTTGCAAATGCAGCACACACACACACACAGAGCCCCTTCCTGTTCATGCAAAGCCACAACCCCTCAGCACATGGCTCCCCTTCCTTTCACTAACAGGGAAGGGGGGATGCGGGCGTTGGAATAATGACAGAGCTGATTACAATTCATTTTTTTTTTTTTATGTCTGCAGAGTGAAATGCCTGCCTGAGTCCCCTAGCTGAGCACAAGCCAAAGTGCTAAATCCCTGTAGGGATGTGTTTTATTACTGACGCTCTGCGTGTCGAGGCTGGTCGCGGGGTCTGATGCCGTGTGTGTGGAATTTTTGTGGCTATTTTCTATTGTGCCAGGGAAAGGAAGGATCCCATCCGTGTAATAAAGAGGAAGCTTGAAGGTTTCCACGCCTACATGGAGGTGAATGCTTGCAGCATTATTGTTTTTAGTTAGCATTTTACCTTCACATGACTTTTCTGTACGATCACATCGCAAACGACGGAGCAGATGTTACTGGGGTTGGAATACGATGGGATTCTCAGTGACCCTTCCACAAAAGGTTTTGGCTACTCTTGCTTAGGCTGGCCTATAGCTGGCTTGTTTTATAGTCTTGTAATTCTTCACTGGGCAGTGTGTGCTGTGTTTGAGTCATCCCTGACTGTTCCTCTTTCTGGAACGGGGCTCTGCCAGAATGATGGGGACAGGGAGGCACTGGTGGCTTTCTGATCCTCTCCTGACCAGCTGGGTGATGAGCTCAAACCCATCATTTTCTCCTCAGGACTCTGATTTTTCTGAGTGCCTGATGTCACACAGGTTGAGGGCTGAGCTGGGTATGGAAGTTGCCCTTAGCCAGGCTGTCTACGGAGTGTAGTAGTAGTGAGGGAGTTGCCCTTCCCAGATCAGTCCAAAGCCACATCCTGCAAGTACTGAGCACTTCCATGGGCTGAAAGAAACCCTCAGCACACACCAAATGGACAGGAGAAAGTGCTTCCCTATGTGGCACCTTAGAGGTACCTTTAAACTGGGAATGATAGCGACTGGCTGCAATCCTGCAGACTTTCAAAAATGATCTGAGCCTTTTGGACGTGAAAATGTGAAGAGCTCCTTGGCAACCTGGATTGTCTTTGTACAGCCCTTACCTAAAGCAAATTTCAACCATCGGATTACATGTGTCGCTTCCCTGAGAGAGAGGCTGTCTGGACACAGCCCCCAGGAGGTCCCAGACATCCCTTCTCTCTCCTCCTCACTAAGGAGGGGTGTGTTGTCCCTGCTGTAGCTGCATTTCTCTTGCCACCATAGCAGGTGAGAGCATTTTGGGACACAGGCCCACAGGTGGCAGCTCACAGCTTCTACACCCAGCTTGAACCTTGCCTCAGGTAAAGAAGAGGATGTTTCCCTGTGAGGTGGCTCACTGTCTTTCCCTTTCTATCAGCAGAAATTACAGCAGGAATAGGCTGAACCACGCCATCCCACCATTCCAGGATGATCTCTCCACCTTCCTCACAGCTGGCCCATGCACTGCTGCTGCCCAACCTGCTCCTTTCTGCCCTTTTGGTAACAATGTGGACAAAACCAGCCTATAAATATGTTCACACTGTGAGCTGCAGTGCCTGACCCTGGATCTCCAGTCTGTTCTTGTAACACTGATGTGATCTGCCATCCATGGGGAGATGCTTGGGACTTTGAATTTTGTACCCCAAAAACACATATAGCTGTTTAACAGAGGTCTGAGGTTTTCTCTGAAACATTACTATTATTTTCACTGATTTTTTTTTTTTTTT